>JAATLQ010037874.1:34887-55244 GCA_013421005.1 Heliconius erato x Heliconius himera | reverse complement strand
ACAGTCGCACCTCGTGCCGCTGCGCTACGACCGGCCTCAATGGGTTATTTATTTTTTTGCTATTATTATTAGTATTCTCTGACTACCCCGCAAGGGATAAAGCGTGAAGTTAAGTTAAGTTTATCTAAATAATAATCTAATACAAAAAGTTAAAATAGCCAAATTTACGTAATTGAACAAAATAGTTGCGAGTTTATTTCAATTGAATTTCTTTATGCTATCTTAAAAAGCCAGATATTTCCTTCTATTAATTGTAAACCAGTATCTAAGGTTCTAAAAAAGACAAAGTTCCGTGCTGTCACTGAGCAATGGAACAAATTTTTCTTGTTACTGTAATCTCTTTTACCATTCAATACATAAAATAAAATGTTTTAATTCATTTTATATTATGTTAACGTGCTTTTCAATAGAATATTTATTTTAGACTCGTGTAAAAGGAAAAGTTAAAATACCTTTCTGGAAACCACCTCGAAGCCTCCAGAGACGAACCCTAGTTACTACTTTGATTTTTTATTTATTTCCTAGATTTCCCATATGATAGAACTCAAATTACTTTACGTAAATTCCCTTCCTGTTATTTTATCGAAGATAATATTTGATAAAAATATTGTCTGATATCTATTTTAATTAAAATACAAATATATAAATATTATAATACAATTTTATAACAATATATTACTATTAAAATGTACCTATATATTTTAATTGTATAATATATTTTTGTGTTTCAATGCACCCCGTAAAGAGAATACAGCATTATATTTCGAAGTACGTATTACAACTAACCTACTTGTGAGCGAAGAGTGTAAAAAAGATTAATCTTAGGGATTACCGGTTATGGTTCGTTCTCGGTTTAATCTCATATTTTTGTATAAGAAATATTTAAACCCCGATTGGACCGGAACTTAACCGGAACTATAGTATGAATGTTTATATTGTTTCTCATAAAAGAATATTTTTAACAGTCTCTCTGAAAGTCCGAGATACTCTGAGAGTCTCCATTAATGTCTTTCTGACATACTCTACTGAAAGAAGAAATTAAAATTGAAAATCATATTATTATTTTTATAAAATCTATAAGAAAAAAAGAATAACCAAAGTCAACTTATTATGAATCAATATATAATTGATCATTACCTATAGAAAGCTGGTCCCAGTTAGGGCTCATCCACACATTGAATGAAATGTGCACAATAAAGTCGTTACGAGCAGTCGTCGGGAAGCAATTTGCAGCAGAGGAAATTCTTTTAAAGAATAAAGTCCACCACAAACTATTACTGCTTACTTATAATAAGGTAATATAGCCTTTATTTTTGAATACCGTAAGTACGATTATAGTTTGGACGCTTTTATCAATTTAAACCAATAGTCGACTGTACGTGCATGGAAGGTCGATATAGACAATTGCACTTGTCTCAAATAATGACTTCTATTGTATTATATAATAAATATTTATGTTTTAATAAGTTTTAATATTGTTATTCTATATTCCAATATTTGAAATAAGGAAATATTCGTTTTTAGACCTTTATAGAAATATTTTTCAGCAACAATAAGTTGTGTTTGTTTTATTGTTGTTTCGTAAATAATTTTTTTTAGAAAAGTCGAGTAGCAGAATTCAATGCCGCGCTTTGCCGTTGTGTTGTGTTTGTTATCTTTCGCGTTGTGTTTGTGTTGTTGTGAAGAAGAAGGATATAAAAACAAAATCTGGTTCCGAGAACCGAGCCCACAACCATCGCGTTTACAATTAGACTCTGTGCCATTGCGCCACGATGTCCTCTTATTAAAAAAAATATTTTACCCAAAGGCTTGTAAAACAGAATTAATGTTATCATAGACAACAATTTTATATTTTACGTTAGAAAAAGTCAACTTTTTACACAGATACCCACATTTTTATAGAAAAATTGTGCAGTAATATTATTGATTGTATTGAATTAGTTTTTATGTATATTAAACTCGACGACAGTACATTTACTTGAATGTAAATTAAGTGGCATGAATATATTTAAAAGTAAGTACATTATATTTATAATTAATATTTATATACTAACATTAATTGTATTTTTATAATACCTATACTTTTATGATATAAAAACATAAGATAAAAGCCAATTTTGTCAATTTATGTTAGAAAGACAGATATATAGCTTCTGCACACAGAATCGTAAATATGAAAGATTTATCTCTATTTTGCTATAAATAATAAAATTTTCGCTTCTTTTCAGGCATGAATCGCTATGACCTTTAAGTTTTTAGAAGACAACAAATATGAAACTGAAGAAAGTAAAATAGAAATTTACCTAACAAAGGGAAATTTAATCAAAAAAGTAGCAAAATCAAAGGAATTTTATGTTACACAATTTATAATATATCCTTTAAGTTTAATATCTTCAGAAATGGCAACATATTATACGCACTATCAAATTCCACAAGCATATAGTATACCGCTTGTTATTAACGAATGGAATCCTTTAATAAATGCACTGCAAGTTCAAAGTTCTTATACTTCATCTATACCACATATACCTGTAGCAATTTTATCACCACAAATATTAACACCAATATGTCCTTACACTGTCATTCCAGAGCCTGTAACGAACACTATTTTAGATGTCACCCCGGAAACGTACAGTAATATCAATTCTGATGTATATTGTAATATATCTTCAGATGCATATAGTAATGTTACTACAGATTTATACAATAATGCTGTTCCCAATGTATATTCTAGTATCACTGCCGATGTACATAATAATCTCACGCCGCCAGATATATATACTGATATTAGTCCAGAAGTGTATACAAATTTATATGATGCGTTAAAACCGTCATATACACAAGAATTAGAAAATTATTTAGAAGATTATAAAGAAGTAGTTGCATTACCCGAACAAACGACAGAGACCTCTGTAGATGAAACTGAAAAAGATCCAGTTGAATTTTACTTAACGTTATCCAAAGAACTGTTTCCACCAGCAAAAATGCTGAATATTGATCCGAATACCGTAATAGATGAATTTTGTAAATTACCGAGTGTAAGTGAAAACGTCTCGTGGATTTTGGATATAGAATTTGGTGTACCCAGAGTACCTGTGACTCGTTCAATAGCCGTATACGATGTTAAGTTAAACAGTGTTCATTGTAAGAATACTCCTACGGCAATACATCCCGGGTTCGAGAAGTGTAATGGTGATTTTAAAAAAGTAATACTTTTTTATTACGACTGCGTTGTATCCACGTGGTACAGAGGCTATATTTTTTTGAAATATGATAAATCTGTTGAGAATTTTCAATCGTGGTTGTTGATACCGATGCAAATTTTCGGCATGTGTTGGCCGTAGCATGTTGCATGTGTCGATGTAGAATGTAATTACATATGTAAATAGAGCTGTACATTATTTTAGTTATTATTACTTTTAAAATTTTTTACTAAATTTTTAATGCAATGCGTTTGTTTGTTTTATTTTACCCATTTTTAATTTTGGCAATTATTAAGTAGACGTGTCCTAAGCTTTTGATTATAGGTACTTTTGAAATTATTACTGATCAAATTGAAGCTTCCAAGTTTTAACCATGAACAAACAACAACAACAACTTTCGTATAACATATAATTTAAATATAAATGCCTCATTTTTTTGCTTTACAGCTTAGGCAAAAGAAATCTAGTGCCAGGCATTCTATACTCCATCTTAAAATAATGTTAAATATTGTTAAAATTATAGAAGGTTATATTAAGATTATGATTACTTTATTACAATTGAAGGCATGCCTATCATCTTGATTTGAACATGTTTTTATAGCTAGATAGAAAAATATTTCTTTGATAATTTAATTTCAAATTCTCTTTTATCTTCGACTTGACCTATATTTATGTTACGTTCACATGTACGATATTCGTATAACGTTTATTTTACATATACAATTATAGTCTATTTTTTACTATAACTCAAAATTTACATTACGTACTAAACATTTCATGATTTAAAAAAAGTATTATAATGACTCACACTTCACATTTTGCCCCGCAGAGGCAGAGAAAACCATGGAAATGTTTTTAAATTAACTCGTAATATAGGAAAACAGAACATTGAAAATTAAAATTAAAAAATAAATAAATTTAATTTAGAGGGAGCTCTAGGAGGAGGACAAGCGCGGCGTTGAAAACCGCCACTCAACACGCAATGCCTCGCAATGTCACGCTATATCCTGCACACAGCAGGGTAAGCAGAGGGAACCTAGTGTTAAGACACACCGTTCCCCATTTTCCGGCGAATTCTGAAGGCATTGCGTGTTGAGTGGCGGAACTCAACGCCATGATTTGCCTTGACAATAAAGCGAAAATATTAAATAATTTTATTTCGTTGTGGCCACAACCTATAGCGTTTACATTCATACTTTGTGCCCCTGCGCCACGACTGGCCTCAAAAATAAAAAATAAAATGTTAGTCAGCTTCCTTTAGTATTTCTTTGAAGATACCTAATATAAAAAAATAAGATACGATATCGTATAAACGGCTTCTACATCTAATGGCTGAATCGGAATGTTCCAGTCCGGAATTCGATGCAGAATCTAATTTGTTGACCGCAGCTATGCTAGAGATTAATAATCAACAATTAGCGTATTCGCCTGTTATGGATACGTAATGAAATATTGGATTTCGGCTAACAAGGCCTCATTAGCTTTGTATCACACAGATATGATGAGGAGTTTTATCTCTGAGTTCTGTTTCATAATATGAAATATTTTGAGTTTTTTTTTTAATTTAATTCATAAATTGTTAAAACATTTTCATGAAATTAAATTTTGAGAAAAAAATGTATTTCTTATTAAAATTTATCTTTAAACATTTCTACCAACCTCCTAATGGGATTAGTTATTCTACTTTCACGAATGCCTTGAAGACTTTTAATTACATTGTAATACTAAGTTGTGTAATTAAATGTTTTCAATATACATATACATATTTTTTAAGTATGATATTTTTTATATCACTAGTAAAGAGCTAGGCTAAGTTTTTGTTTGAATATTAATATTAATATTTTTTAGAGTGAACTTAAAAATAATTAGACAATTTGTTTATCAGGCACAGCCTTCCAAGTTTATATGCAGAAAATATAAATATATAGAGCATTCTAAGCGAAGCATACAGGTAAAAAAGTGGATTCTCCGATTTTGGTTTTTTTTTATATGTTAGACCTATATGGGCCCATAACACAATATTCTGATATCCAGTAGTATTATTCAGTATTTATAAGTGACATTATTTGTCATAAATAAAACAGTGGAATAAATTTCACATTAAAACAGCTATTTCATAATATAAGTTATAGTTAAATAAAACTATTTTATTTTTCATAAAAAAAAGATTTTTATTTTATGATATGAAATTTCAGAATTAGAGCAATAATATATATATTTTCAACGTAGTCTGAAAACAACTAATAGTGTGCCCCACAAAGTTCTATAAAAGAAGGCCAAGTCGTTTAGGAGCTACATTGGCTACGGTCTTGACGCTCGGCGTTCAATGCCGCTATTTGCACCCGCCAGGTTACCACCACCACCATACGGAAATCTTTAATTCTACATTAAACAATAAATATAAATTATTAAAAATATAACAACAATATTAAACATGAGGCCGACGTGACGCAGTGACACAAGCGTGTGAATGTAAACACGGCGTTTAACAAGACAAAGCGTGGTAAGTTGGGAGTATTTTAACACTAGGTTCCTTCAGCTTACCAAAATGAACACAGCGTGAAGCTGAAAAGAAAAATGAAACAATATTTATAAAGAAGAAGAACGTGCTCAGCGGGCTTGGGCACGTCGAACGAATGAGTGATGAAAGAATGGCAAAAAAATTTATGATGGACAAGTGAACGGTAAGAGAGGTAGGGTTAGACCTCGATTGATCTTCGAAAACACAGTATCAAAGATACTGGAGGAAGGTCACGTAAAAAACATGAGGACCTCCCGGAGGGCATGTATGAAGAGGTTGATAACAGTGGACGAAACAGGTATGTAGAGACCGTAGCGTTGGCGCTAGTGGCGCTCCGATCTCTCTGAGCACCCCGCTAGGGATAAAGCGTGACGCTAGTTTAGTTTAGTTTTAGCATTGTTTTAGATATATTAAACGTCAGGCCAGTCGTGGCGTAGGGGCACAAAGTGTGACTGTAAAATCGACTTTTTTATTTGGATTGTGAACTCGAGGAGATGAATTTTAATTAAATTTCTTCGCTCTGGTGTCGAGGCAAAGCGCGGCGTTGAGTTCCGCCACTCAACACGCAATGCCTCCAGAACTTGGAGGAAAGTGGGGAACGGAGTGTCTTAACACTGTGCCTCTGCCTTCCCTGCTGTGTGCAGGATGCAGCGTGAAGCTGATTTTGATTTTATTTTATATACTAAACGGTTAATTCATATTACACACTTACTTTTGAATCTGAAAATCTTGAGCCAGCCGATGATGCTTAAATTGTTGTATATGTATAATAATAATTATACGATTTAAGTAAAATAATCCAATTTCCAATATTATTTTGTGGACATTTCATTAAATACCACGATAATTAATGGACAAAGGGTATAAATAATTGACAATATTTAAATTTAATATTTAATTAACAAAATTACTGTGCAAACGAACAATATTTCAACGTCATCATAAACTATTCATTCAAACAAAATTTAAATATTATATATAATAATATTATTTTAGTATATTTATATATTATATAATATTAAAATTATGTAATTTAAACATCACTGGAGTTATATACTTATGATATTTGAGAGACGATCGAGTTTAGTCAGTATTTTCTTAACAATTCTTTTTTTTAGGTTACTATTTGTTTTCTGTCACATCATGGTTGATAGCAATTTCGGCGTTTCAATTTTTTTCTAATGATGAAAATCGTAAGTAAATTGTTATTTCTAAGTCTGTGAGAAAGTCAAATAGCATATGAATAAGCTTATTTAGATATACTTTATAAAGCAAAAGTAGTTTTAGGAGTAAGACAAGGCCATTTCATTTTTAAATTCTTTTGTAACAACGTTTTTAAAATATTTTAAAGAATGTAATTTATTTTATAACCCTCTCAAAAGAATTTATGAATATAATTTTATTTATCTTTTTATATGAAAATAAAACTTTATACTTATCTATTTATCGATCGTCACTCGTGTATACCATTTATATACATATTATATTGAATATAACAAACTGTGATTTGGTAATGCTCACATTTTTGTCAAACTAACGTACAAATATCATACAAAAGTGTCTTATTCCATAATATTTTTGAGCTTAAATTCTTAAATTACATTAAATAAAACTTAATATTAAAAAAAGAGTATATAACTATTTACATAAACAAAACGAAGCTATAAAGTATGCATAAATAATACTGTATAATAAAATAAGCAACTAAGGCAAGACTTATTTACATGTAGAATATTTTTGATGGAAATTAAATGATTTAACATTAAGGTAGCAGATTCAATTTTCAGTTAAGGCAAATTATTAGTACTTTTCAAGCCTAAATATTGTATACAAAAACACTAACAGCTAAATTTAATACAAAATATATCTGCTGCATCATACGAATATCTACAAAATTCCGACAAAAAATAAATAATACATTAATTATAAAATATAAATATACTATGTTTATATTTATGTGTAATAAAACTAAATATTTTGTATATATTATAACACTTAATCAACGACAATTGGTTGTTCCAGTGTTTAATTTAAAATTAAAATATCATTTAATAAATTCGTTACAATATAAAATTATTCGATGTAATGTCATTGTATTTACAAAGAGCTTCGATATTGTGTCATATAATTGTGCAATATAATTAATTACATTGTTTTGAAAACAAGCTGTGTATGTAAGGGCGTTTATTAAAGTCCAGGCCTGAATTATTTTTACAGATTATTACTTATATTATATTTGTGCCCTTACCTTTACTTAACTTTTCAATAATGACTATTTAATGAGATTTTATGGATATATTCAGAAGTATGTGGCTATTTTACGAAATTTAAGTTATATTTATTTCAATACGAAAGTATATTCTTAAGATAATTATTCTTTATTTGAAAAATATATAATGTACAGTTGAATCTACTTAAAATATGAAAAACAAATTACAATATATTAATGAGTACGATATTCATACAATTTCATCGTTTATATTAACATTTTCATAAAAAAGTGGTAAAAGGAATTTTTTTTTTTGAAAGAATACTTAAATATGACTCCCTAAATAAAACTTACCGTGCTTAATAAAACGCCATCATATTTATACTTTTATTTAAAAAAAAAAATTAAAAAGGAAATACATATATATAAGTAATAACCTGTAATTTTACAAAAATCACCTCTAATAAGCAATAATGATACAGAATCTCGCACGACAAGTCCTGTTCAGCTCCAGGTGGACTGTTCCGTTAATAAAACGCCTCAGAAAACGTTGAAATCAATCAACATTTTTGAAGGTAACTCGTTGAAATCCATTAAATTGGTTCGTTATTCGTTTGACATTTTGTTCACATACGGTGGTTCTCTTCAAAGAGTCATCCCACACATTACAACTTTAAAACAGTAAGGAATAAGATAGAACGGTTAAATAAAATAAATCAACAAAAAATCAAATTCATAAAAGAAATATGATTTAAAAATTATAATACCTTGTTTGAAAATTTTTTGTATTTTTAATTTTATCATCAAATCATCATCAGATACGTGTTTATTTTTTCTTTACATATTTTCTGACCTTTGTTCTACATTTTTAACACAATGTGCCAAACGATGTTATTTAAAACTGTATTTTATATTACCGTACAGGAAACGAAAATATTTACAATATTAACGTTTCCCAAATTGGACTTATCATTATTATCATTTCATCAGAAAAGTCTTATATTACGTATACATATATGTATAAATTTCCCATTTTCATTATGTTAAGTACTTTACAAAAATCACTGTCTATAATGTCCGATACTAAAGCACTGTCACACTACACTGTCACCCACCGTATTGAAATATTAACATTTTTCTTCACTTCCATAGTATGGAATAACACTTGAGAACATGTAAAAAATATGAACATGGTTAGGAGTTGACGGTTTGTAGGATCCAAGGGACGAACTTGGATATTCTCGTGCAAACCCCCGGCAAGTTGGCCTCACCACATCCGATGCCCCAACTTATAATGCCCGCTAAGAAGTATCTTTGATCCTTCCCTTTGACCTGGAAATTAGGAAAAACTTTGGTTTAGTTTGAATTTCTTGGATAAATAGTTTATCTTCGTTATAAGTTTATGTATTGTTTTGCTTTGTTTTAACGTATGACGATGTTTATTATTTATTTTTTGTTTTGTTTTTTTTTTGTAATGTAAAAAATTGAAATGTATCTAACAGTATCTAATTTCGACGATATTAGATACGATTCTGGACTACCAATAAATTAACTTTAGTCTCCAACATAGCTAACATTCAGATCACTAGGTTTATTCTGCCTTAAAATTGTTGTGGTGTTAGTTTTTCCATAGGTAACAACTGAAAAAATGTTTTTGTATAAAAATATCTTTATCAAAATTATTAAGCTTAATTTACAAACTAAAATCATATTTAGCTTTAGATGCAGTTACTCTCTCATTAAACTTATCTACAAATGAGCTTCTTCAGTTCCGAATTTCTAGTATTATCGCATTCAAACTCAAAGTTTCAGCTTCTACTATTACGAAAATGCGCTTCTTAATTGTTATAGACCATCTTTGTGCTATAGAATGTCTGACTGTAAATGTGATATTAACAGATTCGATCCCCACTTGGGGAAGTGCTTATAATTAAATTATTCATATTTCCCCTCTTTAGTCGACAAAGTCCGGTCCGGCTGAGGCCGGTCGTGGCGCAGCGGCACGAGGTGTGACTGCAAAACCGACTGGTTGTGGGTTCGATCCGCACTCGAGGAGATGAAATATTTACTTAAATTTATATTTCCATTTCTTCGCTCTGGTGTCGAGGCTAAGCGCGGCGTTGAGTTCTGTCACTCAACACGCAATCCCTCCAGAATCCGGCAGAAAGTGGGGAACGGAGTGTCTTAACACTAGGTTCCCTCTGCCTACCCTGCTGTGTGCGGGATACAGCGTGAAGCTAATTTAATTTAATTTTTAATTTAGTCGACAAATCACAACGTTCGGTTCCGCTGTCAGAAAGAAAAATCAGCTATTTCTTAAAGGAAATAACATACAAAAACTATTTAAATTTTTTACGACCTTTCACAAAAAATATAAATTGAAACATTTGTTTTAAATGAATAACGAAAATTTTTATAAGTATAAAATTAAATTATATCCTATAAATATTATTATACAAAAGAACCGATGATATTAAGAAATACAATACTGGCACTTTTAATAAAGCTTCGTTTTAAATTATATTGGAATAAAAAATATATGCTATGTCGTGATTCGTTTAAAAATTAACGATTTCATTTCATTCGTTTTATTAAAGAGTACTTGAATAAGTTATAAGTGTATCCAAGTGTAAGAATAGGTATATACTTTTTTTAGCTTAACGATTTACATCGTAGTGTAGAAACTAGTGTCAAGACACTCCGCTTTCCATCCCATTTCAAGACATTAATTCATTCCCCGTGAGTAGGTATGGAACTCCCAGGATACAGCGTGAAGCTCAAGTCACTATAAGTACCTGTAAAGGTCCCCCTGAATCCCCCTGACACGAATCATGTCCTCCTCCCTCGTGTCCAGCACAGAGAAATATGTCCGGAATGAACTCGTGACGTCCAGCTCGGAGAAACATTGATTTGCATTGCTCGTTAGATACTATTGGTACTTGGACCTGGAATTATATATAATAATATTATTAATTGAAGTATTACTTGCGGTGGTTTGTATCGTGAGGCGGAACTCTAGCCACCGATGACTTGGATCTTTGTCTTACCGTCGGAAGAGTATTTTTTAAATAGTTTAAATGTATTTTATATTAATTTATATATAAAAATGAAAAATATATACTTTTTTGATAATAATATTGTGTATATATATTAGGAATATCATTCTGTATACATCGATTTGTTTTAAGAGTAGAGTTAGAAGAGTATTTTTGTTTTCATGTTAAATAAGCACAGTAATTATAGAATACAAAAAAATACAATAATTAAAATAACGTTAATTATTTGAGTTTCAAACGGTTCCCCACCCACCTCCTGCAAGACGGAGGGCAGCACGCCGCCCTCGGAGAGGCGGCCCCAGCCCGTGACGGTGGCGCGCTCGCCCGCCAGCAGCGCGTCGTCGGGCGGCAGGCAGATGGGCGCGATGTGCGGCGCGAACTGCAGCGCCGCGTCCAGCTTCACCAGCGCCAGGTCGTACTCGTACGTGTAGAAATTGTACTTCGGGTGCACCGCCTTGCGCGCCACGCCGCGCTCCACGTACGGGAACTGCGCCGACGTCGACGAGAAGTCGAACTCGCCCACGCGCACCCGTATCTGAGACGTTAGGAGGCTGTGGACAAAGTTTTACAATATATGTTAATTATTGTAAGTGTAAGGATGCCCTTTGAGAGGTCGTCGTGACGGATGCCCTTTGAGAGGTCGTCGTGACGCAGTGGCCCAAGCGTATGACCGTAAATGTTTGTGGGTTCGATCCCCATTCGAGTGTATCAATTTTTATTTATTAATATTTTTATTGCCTCGCATCAAGCCACTCAACATGCAGGACCACAGCATTCGTCGAAAAGCAGGGCCGGAGTAGCATTACACTAAGTTCCTAGGTTCCTTCTACCTACCCCGCTATAGGCGGAATACAGCATGAAGTTGAAAAAAAAAATTTTTTTTATGGAAAAGGAAAAGGCAAACGAGCGTTCGGGTCACCTGATGGTAAGTGATTACCGCCGCCCACGACCCCGTGCAACACCAGAGGAGCTACAGGTGCGTTGCCGGAATTTAAGGTGGAGATATACGCGCTTTTTGAAGGTACCCATGTCATATCGACCTGGAAACACTGCCGCAGGTAGGCCATTCCACAGTTCCGTGGTGCGTGGAAGGAAGTTCCTACGAAACCGCACAGTAGTGGATTGCCACGTATCCAGGTGGTGTGGATAATATTTCAGCTTATGGCGTACTGTGCGGTTAGAAAATTCGGCGGCAGGTAACAAGTCAAACAGTTCCTCAGAACACTCCCCATGATAAATGCGATAGAGAACGCACAACGAGGAGACGTCTCTACGCAAAGCCAAAGTATCAAGCCTGTCACAGATTATAAACTAGGTTCCTTTCACCCCATGAGGAGATAATTTCGAGGGATGTTTCAACAAAAGACACAAGTTTATTTCGGCACTGTTCGGCGTTTTCCCGAGAAAGATTTGCTCGGCCGGAGTAAACAGCGTCCACCGTGCTATCATCTGCATAGCAATGAATGCTAGAATCCTCTAACATGTCATTGATTTGCAGAAGAAACAGCGTAGGGGACAGCACGCAGCCTTAGGGAAGGCCAGCGTTCAATGGCATATGTTTAGAGCAAAAACTGTCGACAGCGACCTTGATGCTGCGCCCAGTGAGAAAGCTGGCGATCCACTTGCATAAATTCTGGGGAAGCCCATAGGATGGAAGCTCAGCAAGGAGCGTCTCATTTCACACTCGATCAAAGGCCTTCGCCATGTCCAAACTAACTGCCAGGCCCTCTCCCTTGCTTTCAATAGCCGCAGCCCAGCGTTGGGTTAGGTAAACCAGAAGATCACCGGTTGAGCGACCATGGCGGAAACTATATTGTCGGTCATTAATCAATCGGTGATCCTCTAGATAAACCAAGAGCTTGCTATTGATAATGCTTTTGAGAGCAGGGAGGTGATAGCAATAGGCCTGTAGTTAGATGGATCGGAACCATCGCCTTTCTTTGGGATCGGGTAGATAAGAGCGCTCTTCCATGAGTCTGGGACTACGCCGACTGAGTAGGAGTGCCGAAACAAACGCGTTAGCACCAGTGTCAGCCTGGAGCACTAAGGGAGAGATGCCATCTGGCCCGCTCGACTTGTGGATGTCCAAAGAGAACAGAGCTCGCCTAACAGCTGTTTGGTTAAACTTAACCTCAAGCATTGAGCTCTGGCACCGCGGGATGGTGGGCGGCGTTGTTCCTTGGTCATCCAAAGTCGAGTTTGAGGCAAAGAGAGAGCCCAGGAGATCGGCTTTCTCTTTTGCCGTGTCGACCAAAATGTCATTCCCCGGAAGCGAAGGCTGCCTAAAGTTGCCAAGTGCCGCCTTTGAGAGCGCCCAGAACTGATGAGTTCCGGATGGGTAGATCTCAAGCTTCTCGCCAATTTTGGCGATATGCTTGGATCTTGCAATTTGCCGCTTAAAGAAGTTCTAGGTTCAGGCTCAGTTATACTTCCTTTTTGAGATTTTCACCTCTGTATCCTTAGTAACCAGTGCCTCAGCCCAGATTTGATATGCCAAGCAGCAGATGTTGCAGGCGTTTGCTAGAGGCAGCAAGCTTGCAAGACGTTTTAAACCAAGGCTGTGACTTGCCACCGATTGGTACTACAGTGCTAGGAACATAAAGTTCCATGCCCTGTAGAACCACGTCGGCAACAGCAGCGGCACAGGTACTAGGATCATCAGAAGAGAAGCAAGCCGGCCCCCAGGGATAAGATGAGTAAAATGTACGCATCCCATCCCAATCTGCTGACTTATAGTGCCAGACGCGACGACGACGACGAGTGCCAGATTTACGTAACATTACACATAAAATATATAAATTATAACTTAAATCGCACACATTAAAATTAAAATGGTACCGCATCCCACAACCCTAGACTAACTATCAACATTATTATTAATAATGTTGATAGTTAGTCTAGGGTTGTAGGCAATAAAAACCATACGTATAAATAATTAGAACTACTTGAAGAAATTCCAGATATTTCTCCAAACAGTTCAATTCAATCTTACTCATCGACACAGTGCCCAGCGGTCGCAATCCAGCCTTCATTGATGATGGCTCCACCACATCTATGATTGGAGTTGAAGCCGAAGAACGAATTTCTTCGAACAGAAGCTTGCCACGGCCACCGACCGAGTGCGGAGTCTTGACCTCCCATTATACGAGTTTCTGGTCGAGGCCACATTGATGTTACGCCGCACTCTGAAAAATGTATACGAAATTGTATACAATTTGTTAAACTATGATAAAAACAAGGGCACGATGTTACATCATTTCATAATAAAATAAATAAGATAACACTATTTTCCTCTTCTTTGTCTTCGATCTCTATGACATTTTACAGGTATAACTAAGATTAAATAACTTTTTTTTCCTTTTTTCTTAACTTGACATGGAGTCCTAGTTAGTTGGATCTTACGCTGCAGATTTTAATTAGCCTACAAGTAGTTATATTAAATTTAAATCTAGTTATTTTTAAGACACGTAATTTTAAATTCATACGAATTTTCTGCGGGTAATATGAGGTTCAGTCTTGCATGGAATGTATGGTCTGAAGTTTTTTCTTTTTCTTGGTGAATTTCACAAACATTGCATCTACCACTAAAGAATATACGAAACAACAATAAACGAATTTAAACATCCGTCTGCTTTGCCACTTGCATTACAAAGAGGATATTGAAAAGATCAAATTGGCACAACCCTAGTTATATACCCGATCGGTATCAACTTTCAAACGCAAAACCAAACACGCTTTAAATGGAAATTCATCTTTCCTTTACATGGACCGAAGTAGATATTCCACACGTGATACTGAGGTGTTATTTCCATTGTAGTTTCTTTCGAAATTGCAAAAAGTACATGTGGTCGTGGGGCCCATCCCCTATGTTTATATTTAAAATGTTACCATATTTAATAGATCGATGAGCGTAAACGAAATTTGGGGAAATGCTACATAGCTACTAAAATTTAATGGATCTTGCTGTTATATATTGCTATATTACAAACAAAAGCCCCCTGAATAAGACAAAAGCCGTAAATAATTTTAAAAATTAACTATTTAATATAAAGGATTAAAAACAGCAATGAGCACATACTGTTTGAAGAATGTTAGCGTCATTACGTGCAGGATACGATGAGTACGTGACGAAGAGTTCAGTATCGGCACATAGATAGCGTTTTGCCTCGACATTACAGAAGAAAATATGAAAATAATAAATTTTTAATTTTTTCGAGTGGGATTAGAACCCATAGCCTGTCGCATTTCCAATGATACACATGTACCCCTGCGCCACGTTTTTCGTCTAAGAGTAATCTATTTTTTTTTTTTTAAAGTGTTCATCCACACTTAAGAAATGAAAATATTTATTTAGAAAACGTATAAAATTTTTAACGTAGCGGGACTCGAACCCGCGCCTCCTGGAAACCGACCAGGTGCTCTAACCACTAAGCCGTACGTTCTCATCATGCTATGTCGAAGTTTTTATACGCTTATTAGGTACAACTTAATTATGTTATTAGCATCTCTGTAGGGATTTTTTTACAAATTTCCGCTATCCAAAGATAATTGCTAAGAATTATCGTCTAGCAAGAGAGAATGTTATTAATTAAATATTAAATTATATAAGAAAAATACTTATTTAGAAAACGTATAAAAATCGTTTTATACCTTTTCTAAATAAGTATAAATTTATTTATGTTTGACTGTAACTTCAAAATGTGCTTTAAATACATATATAGTTGATTGCTTGGAACTAAAACATAAGCAAACGATTTTAAAATTTTTGTCTGTATGTCTTTGTTTGTCCCTGATTTGCCTTTTTATATTTTTAATTACATAAACACAAAAAAGTTCTCTATTCCATTTGTATCCTATTTACGAAATTACTTATTTTCGTTGTACTACAGTACTATTTTAATTCCCGGGAATAAGAATCAATCTCATAACCACTGAAGTAAAGTCCATGAATTATTTAAAGCGTGAAGCTGATTTGATTTTTATTTATATAATATTATACATAAAAAGAAAATCAGCTTCACGCTGCAACCCCCACATAGCAGAGTAGGTGGAGGGAACCGTTTTCCACTTTCTACCGAATTTTTCGAGACATTGCGTGTTTAGTGGAGGAACTCAACGCCGGGCTTTTGCCTTGGTGTCAGAGCGAAGACATGAAAATATTTATAAATAATAATTCATTATCCCGAGTGGGGAAGAAACTCACAAACGTCGTGTATATACATAAAAATATATTATTAACATACCAGCGTTCTTAGTAGCAGCGGTAGTCTGCACAGGCGGTGACGTGGACTCGTCAGTCTTATTAATCATATTAAACGCCGGGTCCTTTGGTTTCATATAATTCTTGTGTGGTTTACTTGTTGTGGTTGTAAATTTCTTGGTTGGTTTCGGTTTCCCCGCTGGCTTGTCCCAGTTAGGTCTCGGTTTGGTTATGAAGGAGGGCTCGGTTGTGGCCTGCCAGTTGATTGTGTTTATATTGCTTGGTCGCGACATCATGTGAACTGAAAACGTATTTTTTAAGTTTTAGTTTTATCTTTACATGGTTTCTTGCGTATTTTTTGTTAGGGAGAGAATATGAAGTAAGCTTTAAAATTTTCCTCCCAATTTCGAGGTTATGTGTTATTGCATTACTTTATGTAGCTCGATGCGGTGATTTATTTAATAAGAAAATTACATAGTATGTCCATTCGTATAAAGAGAGAATATAATGTTTTATTCTTTGGTTATGTGGTTCCGAGCGTACAGTTGTTAAGACAATGTATACCAACCGATCACGCCTATTTGATATTATTTAAAATAAATCGCTAATTGGGAAATTCATTTTATTTTTTATTTATTATTTATTATAGAAGTCTTTAGTAGAGTACCAAATATATGACTTTCCATAATAATAAGTATTTTTTATGTAACGCCATCTATCCAAAACTCAACAAACCACATACATACCTTGCGAGATACTATTTTCCGCATGTTGCTCCGACACCGCCATCGGCCGCGCACCGGACATAATACTAAGACTAGAGGAAATTTTGTTATAAGGACTAGCTTCCGGTTCCGGTCTATGTATATCTTGATACTTATTTACACTGTTATACGTTACTTTATTTACTATATCACTATCTAAATTAACCATTGAGGGTAGATTTATTTCTGGTGGCCGATAACTGTAGGGGGTAGGCGAGCCATCTATGGGCTTCGTCATGAAAGAAGGGCGTATAGTTTGACCATTTGGTAGTAAGTTGGAATTTTGAGTGGTAGACTGTGTGGTTGATGAAGTATGAACGGTACTGGATGGCGTTGAGTACGGCTGATCCTTTACTGTTACTGGGCTGGGTATTTCTGAAAGAGAGTAATTTTTTTTCATTATCTTGACAAACTAGATTTACTAGTAATATATATTTTAATTCATTATATTTTTAGTAAAAACAAAAAGTTATGAAAAACTCATAATAAGAATTTAAATTATACTAAACTAAAACTAAACTAAACTAGCTTCACGCTTTATCCCTAGCGGGGTAGTCAGAGAGAACGGAGCGCCATACGCTACGGTCTTCTACATACCTCTTTCGCCTCTTCCACTGTCCTAAACTTCTTCATGCATCCGGGGGGTAAATTATACATTTAAAAAATTGAAATAAAGAAGCAATTTAAAAATAAAAACAACAAAGTAAATGTAAATAAATTAGCTTCTTCAAATAATTCATATATATTTGATTTATACTTTTAATCTTAAAAGTAACGTAGTTGTTTATATCAAATTATTATAATTTTGAGAAAGTCGAAATTTTTTAAACGCTATACCAAAGATGTCATTATACTCTATATGTTTTCCCTATTCTAAGTAGTTTTGCCCTAAATATATTTTTTAGTTTCAATCAACCCACCTGTAACCGGTTTGTCCGGCAACCTGCAGCAGGAACCGAACATGAACCCGTCGACACAGACACCCGCGTGTATACCACCCACTCGGTTGCACTCCTGCACCCACATGCACGCTCCCCTCGAACCGCCCACTGAGCATGACTTGCGCGACATTTGATAACCTGTAATATAAATAATATTTAGAATATATTTAAAAATAATCAACATCACTCTTCCTGCATAGCAGGGAAGGCAGGGAGAATTTAGCGTTAAGACATTCCGTGCCACACTTTTCGCCCAATTTACGATACGCGACGCGATTGCTATCAGAGAATAAAAAGACAAAGTTAAATATAATTCATTCCCTCAGTTAGGAATCGAACTCACAGTTCGCGTCGCGTCTTCAGTTAGAATTACAAAAATTAGAGACCGTGCTGCGTTGCATGAAAAGTATCTGTACAATGTTTAGACTATTTGAAAGCCCAAAGGTTAAATTTGACATTTTAATTTATTATACAACAGAAATGATAATTAAAAAACAGAAAAATTCGAACAGTGATACAGTAGCATCCGTCCTTCGTAAATTCTTAATATTCCTCTATTTTTTTTATATTTTATGGTAAAAGGTTATATCGTTACGTTTCTGTGTACTACGATAGGTAAACAAGAGGTTATAAAAGACTACCATTTTCGCTTCATCGCCATCTATTATCGTTTAAAAGAACTATATTCTTTCTTCATGCTATTTCGTAGTTCACGTATACGGCAGTAAATAATGTATACAAGTTTTCAACAGATGTCGCCAGATAAAAAACATGTTTATTAAATTTATTACAATTTGAAAATAATAATAAAATAACCAAGTATAATATATAGTAGAGTTGTTTACTTATTTTTATCAGAGATCTCTCATAATATTTAAATTAAAATAATCTATATTTAGTTTAAATTTACTGTAGTTAACCACTACAAAAATTTAAAGTAAAAAAAATACAAACAAGTACAAAACTCATATTGTTCAGGAATCTTGGAAGGATAAAAATGTATGGAATTATATAAGTAATTGTAACTTTTAAAATGGAAAGGACAACTATTCAATGTCTTCTCGGCAGAACCGCTCTACGAGCCGGGGGTAAATTAAAACTTAAAATGTTTTAAAATTTATTAATGGGGGGCATTTACTAATATAAAAGAAACCAAAACACAGATTTTTTAAATTTTGTCTATATGTCTGTTTATTTGTTTGACTATGCGTCTGTTCGCGCTACTCTCAAAAACAGCATAGCTTATATAAGTGCAGTTTTTCCTTTTATACTTTGGCAAACTTTCCCTCATATTTACTATTTGTTTTATTTCAATATAATAATTTAATATAATAATTTTATTTTTATTAATTTTAGCTTCACGCTGTTTCCCGCATGTAGAAGGATAAACAGAGGGAGACTAGTGTTAAGACACTCCCCACTACCGCCGAATTCTAGTGACATGGCGTGTTGAGTGGCAAAAATCTACTCCGCGCTTTGCCTTAACGCCAGAGTGAAGATATAACATTATAAAATATTTCATTTTCTGTTGTGGGAACAGAACCCACAATCTCTCACGCATACAATCATACGTTTATGCCTCTATGAAGTAATTCAGATGAGAAAAAAATATGTTTAGTACATACGAGTAAAGCCACGAGCGGGTCGCTTAGTAATTGACGTTACTTTATTCTTTCTTAATAGTAGCATCTCATAAAAAATATCTTTTTTTTACTTCACACTTAACATATACCTCGCATAGCAGCATAAGCAGAGGGAACTTGGGAACCTAGTTTTAAGACACTACGCTTGTATTTAAATCTAGCTATGTATTTAAAATCTTCCTTTCCCTATTTCCGCCAAATTCAAGAGACATTGTGTGTGGCGCAACTCAGCGCCACGCTTTGCTTCATTACCAGAGCGAAGAAACGAAAATAATATTATTTCGTTTCTCTAGTGGGAATCGAACCTGTAGCGTTCAGCAAACATGACTGGTCTCAATAATAATCAAAGTAATCAAATATCTACAATCTTTTAAATTTCATTTTAGAATGATTGCACGAAAAATGTTTCTGATTTATATTACGGGACAGTCGAGACTAGCTTTTAAATCCTTTGACTACTTACTACTTAGTAAGTTCTCGAGAAATATTACTGTAATTAAACATTTTCTTTTCTTATTAACAGAAACATTGATTTTTACAGAAATATGGCTTTTATTATAATATTTATTATATATATTATTATTGAGGCCGGTCGTGGCGCAGCGGCACGAGGTGTGACTGCAAAACCGACTGGTTGTGGGTTCGATCCCCACTCGAGGAGATGAAATATTTACTTAAATTTATATTTCCATTTCTTCGCTCTGGTGTTGAGGTTAAGCGCGGCGTTGAGTTCTGCCACTCAACACGCAATGCCTCCAGAATTCGGCAGAAAGTGGGGAACGGAGTGTCTTAACACTAGGTTCCCTCTGCCTACCCTGCT
>JAATLQ010037874.1:0-34787 GCA_013421005.1 Heliconius erato x Heliconius himera | reverse complement strand
GTTTAATTTTAAATTTTATTTATTATATACTGTCTTTCTTTTATAAGCTTCAACTGGGCCTCTGCCATCAACCTATATGTGAAAATGTTGCAACGACATCGACTTACTTTTATTGTCTGATTTGCTTGAAACCATGCGCAGGTTCTCACTCCTCACGCGATGACAAAACACATTATTATTAATATAATTTTTCAAAACAAGATAAAGACAAGAATATTATTTCCGAGTAAAATGACTTTAGTTGTGATTTACTTGATAGCTAATAATAGTAAAATCAGCTTCAAGCTGCCTCCCGCACACGGCAGACAAGTAGGTACAGGAAATCTAGTGTTAATTCACTCTGTTCCCCACTTTCCGCCGAATTCTGAAGGCATTGTGTGTTGAATGACGGAACTCAACGCCGCGTTATGCCTCGACACCAGAGCAAAAAATTGAAATATAAATTTCAAATAAATAACTCACTGCCACGAGTGGGAATCAAACCAACAACCAGTCGTGTTTACAGTCATACTATGACCACGACTGGCTTCTGGCCTTATTTTATTAATATTTTAATAATAGTAATATCTGCATGTAATATTAGAGTAAGACAGAGAATATTAAAAAATCCTAATGTACGATAAAATAAGAAAAAAAAGCAATAATCGTGCGGTTCACGTAGAAAATAAACAAAATGTCAGTCCTAGAAAAATCCTAGATACTTTCTTGCAATTTCACCCTTTAGAAAAGATAATCTAAAAACAATCTCATTTGATAAGAGTACCGTCGCGAAATGAACTTCCGTATAACGGGACGCTCAAAGGAAATAACATACTAGATCGCCCAGGATATTGCATCGAGGACGGGAAAGGGAAAATGCAAAAATTCCTAGTACTTCTAGAAGATTCTAAAGTAATAATAAAAATATGTAATTTTAATAGATATATATTTAAACATTATATTTAAATTATATAGGCATGGCACAGTGGATCAGCACAGCGTTTGTAAATGCAACGGTTATAGGCTCGATCTCTACCTTGAGGAATAAATTATGTGTTCTCCGGTAAGATAAAGTACGGCGTTGAGATCCACCACCAATGTCTCGAATTAAGGCAAAGCGACGAACGGGAGGAGTGTCTTAACACTAAGTTTTTACTTGAAGGAATATCTATTGATCATAATACAAAATAATCTACAACCAGACAAAAGATAACAAAACTGTAATACAAGGCTTTATACAGAAGTAAATTATAATTAAATATTAAAACATTCAGGTGAACATAGCAAAGTATATAACATCTCCACATTAAGAGAAGATTACGGCGCGCAGTACCTACTAGTAGGTATTAGTGTAGCGTAATGAGCTTAGTTCTCATTTAAATTAACCACCAGTCCTTGAACCCACCTTATTCCCTAAGCAGGTTAAATATTTATAAATGTATGTTTTTTTTTTATTTTACACTGTATATCGCAACACAGCAGGGTAGGCAGAGGGAACCTAGTCTTAAGACACTCCGTTCTCCATTAAGACACCTCCGTCGAATTCTGGAAGCATTGCGTGTTGAGTGACGGAACTCTCGCCTTGTTAACAGAGCGGGGAAAATATAATATGTAATATTTCATTGCCTCGAGTGGGAATGGAACTCACAACAAGTCGCGTTTATATTATTAGTCAGACGCTTGTGGAGTCATGGCGCAGAACCTCGACTGGCCTTAATGATTTTATAATTATGTATTTAGAATTTACATATATTTATTTAACAAATTTGAGAAAAGAGGAAAAGGAAGAGGAAAAAAAAGTGACTTATATTTTTTCTTGTGCTTTTGCATAGAATTTAGTTTAGACATTACAGCTTATTAACAAGTTATCTTTTTTTAATAGTGGACTAAGTATAATCCTTTACGTGATAGAAGATAATGTTAATAATTATTTTATAAAAAAAATATGGTTATGATATTTGGCACATAAGAAAATAATATTTTTATTTTTCAAATTGTAAATACATATACGAGTAATAGTTCACCTATCGAAAATTACATGAATTAAGCTTGCGCAATCAATTTCTGTTTTTATTTAAAATTGGTAACACTCCGTTCCCCACTTTCTGCCGAATTCTGGAGGCATTGCGTGTTGAGTGGAAGAACTCAACGCCACGTTTTCCCTCGACACCAGAGCGAAGAAAAGGAAATATAAATTCAAGTAAATAATTCATCTCCTCGAGTGGGGATCGAACCCACAACCAGTCGCTTTTACAGTCACACTTTGTGCCGCTGCACCACAACTGGCCTTTAAATAATACAACTATAAAAATGTTTAAAATTTAACTCTCCTTTAATTGGAACTTGGCACGAGATATTATTTTGTGCGCCAAAAATTATCTTAACTATTTTATTGCCTTAGGTCATTGTGATTCAGAACTTAAAATAATAAAGTATTTTTTTAACATGAAAAGTTAATTCAAATGTAACAGTAACCCAAATTTAGTATTATATATTTTTGCTTTTTTTAATGTCCTAATACAGAACTTTATTTTCTTTCAAAAAAAAATTACCCTTTCAAAGTGTAAATAAACAAAATCTATATATTATTACTTTAATAGAATATATCTTCTTTTAGCAAGTTTATTACAACAACATAAATAAAAGAAACAAAAACAACACATTACTTGAATTGTATATAAAAAAAATCTAATCAAAATTACACAAAAATCAAGAAAGGCAGTACAAATTTGATTGCGTCATCTAAAAATCAAGTTACTGTAATTTGGGCAAATTTCAAAGGGATCTTTCAAAAAAGTCGAAAGTTTCAACGCGGATGACGAAAGAATACCAATTTTCTTGAGAATATTAAGGCTGAGAAACAAAGAAACGTTAACAAACGAACCCATTGTTACATGTCGTAAGTAAATAACTGCCAAAAAATTACGATCCTCAATCATCTTGACAAACAAAAGATATTATAAGGAAGTCGTGCTCTAGATACGATGTTGTGTGTAATATGTTTGGTTTATGTTGTTCTTTTTTATTATGCTGGTGTTTAAAGATATATTTTTGTTTATGAACATGATAATAAATACAACATAAATAAATTGGTAGACAAAGGGAACCTAATATTAAGACAATTTACAAGGAATAAAAATATATTTATAAAAAAACTATTTCTTGTGTACCTTTCATTCTCCCCTTGTCTAATTAAAAAAGCACGGCGTTTAGTTCCGCCACTCTAGACGGAATATCCACAATTGTGTTTTGTAATCTAATTGATCTAATAATTATAAATATAATTTAACAAATACTTAAATTTTAAAATAGAAATCTATCTCTAGAAATCTATTTTCTATTAAAGCATCTTCTATAGAGTTTCCTTAGGAAAAGGATTTCAGCAAAATAAACCTCTAAGGCAGTGTAATGGATTGTTAAATTGAAGGAGGAAAACGGATCAAAATATAAGCTCATAATATATATTAAAGTTGCGGAAAATTACTATTTATATTTCATATGGCTCTATTAAAACACACTCTTTGCCTTTTTGGCTGAATTTATGTGATAAAGAAATTTCTTTTTCTGAAGGTGAAATTTTGGTTTATTTTTTTCATATGATATAAATAGTTTCCACTAATAGAAATAATACGTATTGAATGATGGCCGTCAACACTGGGCTTAGTATAATATTATTATATTATTAAATATGGTTTAAAACTGTGTAGAGCTTTAAAACTCTCTCGCTATTAAAATAATAGTTATATTTTTTTATCTTTCGCTTCGTCCTGAATACGTAGACAGGAAGAACTTAGTGTTAAGACACTCCGTTCATCACTTTACGCCTGAATTCATGGCATTAAATTTTGTGCAGCAAATCTCAACGCCGCACTTTGCCACACTTGTCATACGTTACATTTTTATAGCCTAGTTCACTATGGCCTCAATAGCCCTTTTAAATATAAGAATATATATATAAAAGAGTAGAGCTTATATCATAATTATGTCTTAATATATTTTTTTAATAGAAAAAAAGCCGATTTACAGCGCAAAGCAACGTGTTACTAGGTTTCATTACCCAACACACCAAATTGAAAATTAAAAAATATACTATATGTACCTATGTAGGCCAGTCGTGGCGCATGGGCACAAAGCATGACTGTAAAACCGTCTGGTTGTGGATTCAACCCCCATTCTAGGAGATGAAATATTTATTTAAATTTATATTTCCATTTCTTCGCTCTGGTGTAGAGGCAAAGCGCGGCGTTGAGTTCTGCCACTCAACACGCAATGCCTCCAGAATTCGGCAGAAAGTGGGGAACGGAGTGTCTTAACACTAGGTTCCCTCTGCCTACTCTGCTGTGTGCGGGATACAGCGTGAAGCTGATTATTTAACCAATTTTCGTAAGCAATATAATAAAAGCCGGTATACCACTAAACGGTTATATCCGCTGTTTTATACGCTACCAAAACGCATACCATGAAACTTCCCTCTATTGTCTTCGGGAAATAACCGTTCTTTGTAATAATAAGCTATATTATGTTACATTATATAACCATATTTCCGTAACATAAGTGTATTATAATCTTGTTTCCGTAATATTCCGTATGTGTGGGTGTTCTCGCTTATCCTGCAGTCATCTCTTCTGTATGAAAGGTACATTTAGATAAATTTTGATGATCTTGATATTTTTAGGATATGTGAAAATGGGGGTAAAAACGTTTTATGAAAAAAATGTAACAAAAATAGATATTTTAGTATGAAACATAACAATGTATAACAAAATCATCGCTATGTATACAAAAAAAAATCAGCTTTACGCTGTATCCCGCAGCAGGATAGGCAGAGGTATGCACACAGCAGGGTAGGCAGAGGGAACCTAGTATTAAGACACTCCGTTCCCCACTTTCCATCGAGTTTTGGCATTGCGTCTTGAGTGGTGGAACTCAACGATAAGTTACAATAGTGTTAATGTAAATGTTAAATTTTATGTTCTAACCAAAATATAATCCTTGTTTTAAATAGAGTTTAAATTTAACCCAACATGAATGTTTATTAGATGAAAAACAGTATGGCTTAACTCATGAATACATTCTCTTAACTTTGTACCGCCCAATTTTCTAGCGATTGCGTTTCGAGTGACGTAACCCAACGCCGCAATAAAGAACACAAATAACTATTCAAAAGGTATTCCCATAACATAATTCCAGCATTTAATTACTAAAAGTTTCCAGGAAATATTATACAAGCATTAACTCGCAAACGGGTAATCTCCTGCGATTTCTTGCAATGCGGTAATAATTCGATGCGTCAAAACCAGTAGCTATTAAGATCCGGGATACCGTTAAATACCAAGGACGGCTAGGACTCGTTACTAGGTGCTCCTTGGTGTAAATCATTTTGAAATTTTATTTTTAGTCTTAATAAATTTAAGAAGAATGATGAATTATAAAGTATATCGACTGTCGTCGTGCCTTAATGGAGACGAGAGAGACAGTTGTGAGTTCAGTTTTCATTCAGAGGAATATTTTTTTTTATTTCAACGCCTTTCTAATAAGGCAAATGGTAGCGTTGAGTTTCGCTCAATACTCATGACTTCGTTTTGGGCGGTAGGTGGGAAACAGAGTGTTGAGACACTCTGTTTAGACTACTGACTAGATTCCCTCTGCCTACCCTTCCATATGCGGGATATACGATGAAGCTATACTGTATAGCATACCTGTGTATGTTTCATCCGTTTTCGTACTGCAGGTAACCCATTTTTGACGTACTTGCCTTACGCCTCTCTTTTTCATAGTAGACGTGATGCGATTAAAATATATTTCTCATATACATTGAAAATGTACTAATAAATTTCTGATATCATAAAAATACATAACAATATACTATATGGTGAACGTGTTTGAATGCATACCACTTAGGGGCTATATTTCTCTTTGGATCTAGTTATAACTATGTTTAAATATAATACTATGTTGAATTTATACATATGTATAAAGCTTTGCCTTAATGATAGAAAAAATATTCACATCGCATATTTTTACATACGTTTCACGAATAAAACTTTAATTGAAATCCATATTTCAGAAAAAAAAATATTCGAAAATTATAACATAATATAATAACTTAAATAAAAATGTATTAATCTCTCATTATTTTATTGCTAGAAAAAGAATATTAACCTCGTAATCACATTATTAGCTTTTATTTTACTTTATCTTATTTGACTATAATCTTTTACTTTGGCTAATAAAGCTTAGAACACAAAAATATTTTACGCGAACGAGTCCACCGACAAGCCATAGACAAATTAGACTGAGATCCCAGGTCCCCCCCAGACCTACGTAACATTTAAGCAACGCTGAAATTTTGAGGTTTAATAGTCTAATATATAGTTAAGACGGTATGAGTACTTACTAACTTGAAAATGGAGCCCTTTCAAACGTAGCGCCAACTAAAGGTACTCACCTACGTTAAAGTAGAAACGTTCGTTATTAAATATGTTTTTAAGAATAATGTACAAAAATGTATATTTATTATTGCCAGACCCTTTACACGTCCTAAATGTTGTTTAAAATTGGGGCAACTACGTTACACTAGTAATTTTTTAAATTTATATTTCCATTTCTTCGCTCTGGTGTCGAGGTCAAGCGCGGCGTTGAGTTCTGCCACTCAACACGCAATGCCTACAGATTTCGGCAGAAAGTGGGGAACGGAGTGTCTTAACACTAGGTTCCCTCTGCCTACCCTGCTGTGTGCGGAATACAGCGTGAAGATAAAAAAATATATATACACATAGGTACATACGTAGAACAGTACATAACATTAGTACGAAACAGAGTAATATATTTGTTAAAACACAAGATAAAGCGTAAAGATAATCAAGAGATAAGATTAAATTTAAATCAGCATCTCACTTATTCATCTCGTGCTAAATCTTTAACGAGCATAGTACGCCTGGTGGTGACCGTAAGGAATCTAAACCGCAAACAGCTACAGAATGTAACATGGCAGCGTTGTGATTAAGCGAGGCGTTATTTATATAATATATAGATAATAAATATGTCATTTAATAATCTTGATTTTGAAGTAATTAACTTAGTCTGTTACCCGACTGAAAACTAGAAGGAGGGTTATGTTTTTAGCGGGTATATATGAATGTACGTTGATATGTTCCCTTGTAACTCTTAAGCCAGTGAGCTAAATTTGATAAATGATACGTCGGTGGATTTATCTTGATGGCACGATTTTCACTGGATATACTTATAATAATTTAGATTACGCAGTCGGGTTTCTTGTTTTGTTTATAATTTTACTTCGATTTCAGTCGGGGAATTTATTTAATAATTCAATTTAACTTCAATTCAACTTGCGCCATCAAGACAAATCCAACAATGTATCATTTATTCGGCATATGCGTTAATAAATTAATCCTCATTTTAGACTTCGCTGCAATCGGGAAAAAATTACGTAATACGTATATCAGTCCATACATAGTGAAAACATACATCACTTAGTTTACATCTGACGTGTTGCAGAATTTAACGCTGCATATTCTAAGAGCAGAAAGCCTTTTAAGGATTGAACCCACAACCATGCATAATATATAGTTAAATTTGCGTAATTGTGCAATAAGCCTATAATTTATCATTAAAATGTACACTAGTAAAACCTGATAAAAAAATACCAACGAATTTCAATATTTAAGATAAGATTAATACGTTTATTTATAAATCACGCCACGTTGACATTACACTCGTACAGAATAAAATATCTCAGTGCTACTCGAAAGTATGACGGATGAATGTCGTCCTGAAATAAGTGGATAGTCCAGTAAATATTTTCTATATTTAGTTTTTTTTTATAAAAAATATTATATATGTTTTTAATATGTCTATATATGATATAATGTACATATATTTCTATAATATAACTATAATTTAGATATTTTTGCCTAATAACCATATCAATCATATAGTACGACAAAGCATAGTGTTAGGTCTCACTCATTCACTTTTATTGTATGGGAGCCCTCTAAAATATCTATTTTATTCTGTTATTTAGTATTTGTTGTTATAGCGGCAGCAGAAGTATCAGTGAAAATTACAAATGTCTAACTATAAATATATATAGGATCATGAGA
Organism: Heliconius erato x Heliconius himera; assembly: GCA_013421005.1. Lineage (NCBI taxonomy): Eukaryota > Metazoa > Arthropoda > Insecta > Lepidoptera > Nymphalidae > Heliconius > Heliconius erato x Heliconius himera. The sequence goes on along the minus strand of JAATLQ010037874.1, from coordinate 26,685 downwards.
TACAGCCTCCTGACGGACGAACAGACAGACAACGGAGTCATAGTAATATGTTCCCGTTTTATCATTTGGGTATAGAACTCTTAAAAATTACAGAAAATAAAATACTTAGTCTCTTAACGTTAGTTTTTAACTTCCTATATGAAAACATCAGTTTCTTCGGATATATCCGCTCACGCATAGCATACGCCACTGGACAACAAGTAGTGAGGTGAAATAAATCCATTCGTACAATAACGGTAACGTTATTTTCTCTGAATAGCATCATTTGTTCGTTGGCGTGTTCGTGTTAATTACAATTTACAGTACGCAGAATCGCCAATTAATTTGTTAATTACTAGTGCTCTTAATGCAATGTTTTCTGTAAATGATATGAGTATGATTGAATGCGTTAAATATTTTGACTTGTTTTCTGTACTTATATTTAATTAGAGCGACTCAATTGGCGTCGTGGTTGTGGTGCAATGGTTGTAAGTTCGATTTTTACCTTAGGAAATGTCAATATTTATAAAATATCTTTCATTACTTGCTCGAGATAAAAAAGGTGTAGCATTTTATTGGATAAACAAATAATGTAAAAAATGTAAGCACCGTACCGCCTTTAAAATAAATATAAATCGTTTTTATAAGTAAAGAATATAGAATAAAAGTAAATAGCATTATTTCTCGTCAAAAGAGCGTTTTCCACAGTAATCACTTTTGTAAAAATCTTCCTTCAGAAATGTTAACAACAAAAGTTATAACAACCGTATCAAAGTTTCACCGTGGTAAGTAGACAAGGGCTCAAAGACCGTCGAGTAAGATTTTTTTACAGTTCTTACGTATATTAATACCTACTTTGTACCTTCCACCTTTATGTATATCACAAAAACAGCAGCTTAAATACATTGATATTAAACTACTGTTTTTACTGTATAAATATATGAAGTTGGTAAGTCCTGGCGCATTTGTAACTAACTATAAGCGCGACACATTGTGGGTTCTATATTCAGAAATGAAATATTTTATATTTTCATTTCCTTCTTCTGGTAAAGAGGCAAAGCGCGGTGTTGAATTACGCCACTCAACACGAAATGCCTCTAGGATATGGGGGAAAGTTGAAAGGAGACTGTTTTAACATTGGGCTCCGTTTACCTACCTGTAACGCGGCAAAGCGCGGCGTTGACTTCCACCATTCAGGATGCAATACCTTCAGAGTTCAATGGAAAGTGGGAAACAGAAGTGTCTTAGCACTAAATTCCCAAGTTGCCTCTGTCACCCTGCTATGTGCGAGATACAGCGTGATTGTAAACAAATATTAAAATCAGCCAAAGCAAACATATATAGAGAGCAACTTAGGCACGAGGGAACGTAGAGCAACACGGGCTGATCTCTAAACAGTCCCCATTATTGTGCTTGAGCTTGTCTTGTTACCAAAGTGGGGAATCGACAATAAAATAGTTCATCCAGTGAGATTGCGCTTTGTAAGTCTCAATATTTAAACTATAAACAATATTTAAAATTGATTATAATATAAAATAATGTTTTCACTGCAAAATAATAAAAAATAATTATTTTATTTTTGAAAGAACCAAGTACTTTAATGCTCATGTAATGTCTCTATTCTATATTACGGAATAACTATATTTTCGGAAAGGGTTTAGAACTCGTACACTTCACGGTTGACTTTTGACACTAAATTATATTTTTTTTATTGATTTTTCAACTATAATAAACATTTATTTTTAACTTTATTATTTAACTAACAGACTCGGGCCGCTTCGCCCGCTTGAACTATATGAATATTTATTAAATATTTTTATGAAATTATTTTCAGGTTAGGGGGTGAATTCTAATAAGCTATAAAACACTAAGCTATAAAGTACTCAATGAAATATTTTTAATACTGTGAACTTGAAATTTAAAAAATCGGTGCCAATTATTTAAAGACTGTTCCATACAAACCCTTCTTAGTGTTCGTAGTTCACATTATGAAAATAAACATCAGTACAAATTTCATGTTTCTACCATCAGTGGTCACGGCTTTGCGTGCGTCCTATACCTCAGTTACTGGGAACTTCTCCTTTTATATATATAAATAGCATACTCGTCGTCGTCCACGTACGTTGTCTGTCAGTTACTTAGCAACAGAAGAGTTTTATAATATATAGATTATATAACATATTAAAAGTAGCGTAGAATGGGAGATGACATCATCATCATAATCGCAACCGTAACCGTAACCATGTCACTGAATGTTCTATCTAGTGGCATTGTGATAACCGCTCTCTCGGTACAGAGATGGACTTGAATTAATTATTTTTTTCTTTATCTCTTCTTCTTTTAATTTCCTATTAGCACTTCTTTTTATTCCTATTAGCACTGATCGTGCGTTCCGACCTTTTTCATTACTGTTTAAAATAGATATTACTAAGACAAACACAAGTAAAGTAACATAAGAAAGATACATGAATATGTATAAATATGCATTTTAAAAAAGAAAAAACAAACCTTCACCCAGGTGAAATTGGAACTTGGAACTATGCCATATTTTCATATAAAAAAATACTTTTAACTCGAAAACTGTCGAATAACTTGTACGATTTCTAAGAAGCGCGGGTTTAAATCTTCGTTCAAATATTTATATATTTTCTTAAAAAATCTTTAAAAAGTATATGTAAATATTCAAAAAATTCTCTTTCCCCACAACACACGCTGACATCAAACAGTTATGAACAAAGTAATGAGCGTGAAAGCCGCTATGCAGACGACCTTCCAACCCCGTACAGTGCGCACGTTACGAGCACACCGGCGTTATACTTAATTATGTAGGATTTTAACAAATAGCTTCAATATGCAACACAAAAGGGACAAAAGTAGCATATTTTTGTTACTATTTAGTTGCAGATTGCGTAGAGGCTTCTAAATTATACAGAAGGCTTAATAATACTGAATGTAGTTACTGAAAGGGTTGTAAATTCTTTTTTTTTTTGAACCTAGTGTTAAGACCCACCGTTACCCACTTCCTGCTGGCTTGTTACCAGAGCAAGGAAATGTAATTAGTATAGTCCCGTGAGTAATAATCGAACCCACAACATTCGCATTTATACTCAGATGTTTTACCACTATTTCACTACCTCTACCCGAAGGCCTCGTATTCTTTAAAACACTCCTCAGATTTTACACAACCGTTACCACTTTACAGTCAAACGCTGTACCGCTGTGCGACGATGTCATGGTATTAGACGATCAAACCTATTACATCATTGTAGTACATAGTATTGTATAGCAAAATAAATTATTTCTTTTTTACTATCTATACTATAATCATTAATAAATATTCGTTACGGTATTAACGGAACTCGCGCAATTGATTACGACTTAATAAGGTTTTTTTGTACTACTTTTTGCAGCTTCAGATTCAGCGATAGATGTTAAGGCATTGTGTTTAATCAGAAGCGAATTGGACCTCGTTTTGACAATTTTCAACTTTCTGATCGAAGATATAAAGTATATTTTAGATTGTGTTTGGCCAAGCTTTTCTTTTAAATTAGAATTGATGACTTGCGACCGCATATGCGGAAAAACAGAAAATGAACGTTGTTAGTAGTACAATGACATATGTGACGTGGTTTACTTGGATATATTTGATTGTGGTTGGATGTGGTATTCTCACATATAATGGAAAAGGAAAGTTATAAATTTTATTAATATACAGCAATCTTAGGTACACGATGAATAAATGATGATTTCTATAAAAAATGTAGGGCTACTTTTTTATAGCAATCTTTTTTTTTAGATTCACGCTTTATAATTATCCTAATACCCTGCCACGAGGAATGAGGAAATGAAATTATTACCTCATTTCCCCGAGTGGAAATCGAACCCACAACTGTCGCACGCTTGTACCCCTGCCCCACGACGGCCTCTTATCTTTTCTTAATGTAAATATTTCTATTTCTATTTTTTAGTTTAAGTAACAAATTACCTTCTGTTACCTGTATAAATAAAATAAATAATAAAGTGAGGCCAGTCGTGGAGCAGCGGCACAAAGTGTGACTGTAAAACCGACTGGTTGTGGGTTCGATCCCTACTCGAGGAGATGAAATATTTACTTAAATTTATATTTCCATTTCTACGCTCTGGTGTCGATGCAAAGCGCGGCGTTGAGTTCTGCCACTTAACACGCAATGCCTCCAGAATTCGGCAGAAAGTGGGGAACGGAGCCTCTGCCTACCCTGATGTGTGCGGGATACAGCGTGAAGCTGTATAAAAACCATAACATATTAAAAATATACAAATAAATTCCTTCCTTTCCCTAAATTTTTAATTTAAATTAATTTAATAAGGTTATGGTATAAAACCACCATTCAAGACAATTACCAAACAAAAAACCAAACATCTTTGCTTTATAACTTATTTCTTAAAAAAATCTATATTGACAATACCCTATATTCTTTCTCTACATTCCGCTTTTTTCAGTAATATTACGTGTTATATTGCGAAACTAAACTCCAGTTTTCATCTCAACAGACCAAATGTATACAATTTAATCCGACGTATGTGGTAAGTCCCGTAGATAGACAAACCGTTAGAGTAAGTATCTCCGAATATAATCGGTGGCTGTTGACATCATGCGTTTTTTGTCAGCTGATTTGACCTCCCATAGGTCAATAGCTTTGAAACCCCATTGGTTCATATAATTGAGAAATAAATATAACACGTTCAGATATTTGATTGTAAAAAATATACGTATGGTATCACGATACTAGTGTTTTAACACTCCGTTCTCCACTTTCCGCACACATTCGAGATATTGCGTACTGAGTGGCTGAACTCAACACTGCGCTTTGCCACCAGAGCGAGTTAATGAAACCAATTCATTTCCTTGAGTGGAAATCAAATCCACAGTCGTTGTATTTGCATTCAGACACTATGCCACGTCAGCATCAAAATAATGGAAATTGGGTTTTTTTTCTTCATATGAATACTGAAATAGTTTAATATTGCGGTAATGTTAAAAGAAACTACATAAGTAAAGAAATAATAAAAGACATATAAATGAAATAGAAAAATCACATAGGGCCAAATATAAAATGGATCCAAGATCTTAAGTAAATAGCTTCTTGTTATTTTTTAAGATAATCCTTTATCGACACGACGTTTTCGCCAGACTATTTATCTTTATTACTACCTTCAATACAAAAATCAAACATTAAATTTAGAATTGAAATAGATAAAATGTTAATATATAAAATTATGGCCGCCGTATTATTATGGGTTCTATTCACAGTTTGGAGCATGAATTATTTTTATTTCCTCGAAACAACAAAAAACGCGGCGTTGAGTTCCCTTACTCAACGCGCAATGCTTCGAAAATCGGATGAAAAGTGGAAAACGCAATCTCTTAACACTAAGTTAAAGAAATATGTTTTTAAATTCATTTTATTATTTTAGTTTTAAAGACAATAAAAAAATGCTATGATCTCCATTACTGACAAAACAATATAAGTTTACATTCATGTAAATGTTTTATGTATATATAAGTAGGAATTGAAGAAACACTTTTGATTATTGAAATATTTATAACTTTCGATTTTTATATAGATATGTCACAAAAATGTAAATCAATCCTTAGTCCAGTTACAGAAACCTGCATATATTCGAATAATAAAAGCGTCATAAGAATAACCTTCACAAAATTACCATTTTCAGTTCACTTTTGTACTCGTAAGAGCCATTGCCTAGTAAAATTTGATTTTAAATATGTATGATGCTTAGAATAATATTGGGTTATGTGAAAAAAATAACACGAAAATATAAAGCAAGGTATATAGTAGCTTATATTAGTTATTTCATAATTCTTTCAATAGATATACGATTAGAAAGAGCCTAAGATACGCAAGTTCAAATCTCGCTACGGTATAATATATTTTTGTTTAAATGTACCTATATAGGTACATTTAAAAAATATATATATTTCTTTCCCCAGTGTGCGCTTACACGTTAAAATGTAAAAATTAAACCACTCCAAATATCTTAATTTAAACAAAAAATATATTACAATAAATGTCTATATAAGCTTCCAAAATTAGAAGGCCAAAAGTCAAAAGTCGTTATACCCAATTTAAGCAGCATTGTTCATAAAACTGTCATGAATATACATATCTGCAAAGTTTTAATTACACAATAACAACAATAAGTAAAGTATAATTTAGGTTCCACGATATGTATTTGGGTAGCTTAATAAGAGTATATAGGGTACGTCCAAAGATCCATCTACTTTGTCGAAGTTTGGAGCTTTATGCTTAAAGTTCGACCTTGAGTTATTATCTTAGAGACGTGTTCTTAAGCTCGAGTTAATATTGTTTTATATTAAGCATAATACTTGTAATGATGGGGCCTGTTGTGGCGTAGTGGCAAAAGCATGTCATTGTAAGTAATTGTAAGCGCGAACTGTTGTGGGTTCGATTCCCACTCCTGGAAATTAAATATTTAATATTAAAATTTTCTCGCTCTGATAAAAAGGTACAGCGTGGCGTTCAGCTACACCGCTACTCAAAATAATGCCTCTAGAATTTAGCGCAAAATGCAAGACGAAAATGTCTTATAAGTTTAAATAAATATGAAGTAAGAATCGAAGTTTGACATAAACTTTAAAAATATTACCACACAAAAAAGTATAACAAAATAGCCTAGTTAAAATTTTAATAGGTTTTTTAAAAGAACGCTTTATGAGGTGACTTTAGTCATTAACTCTTGACCTAGGTAGGACACAACGCCTAGGTAATGTAGTTAAATAAGTAATTATATTCGCGTGAATAGAGTACCTATCTTCATATTATCTGAAGGTTTTTTAAACGTTTTTTAAATTGATATTCTTCACTTAGGAAAAAAATATATATTAAGAAAACGTATAAATCCCGCTACGTTCTAATTTTTATACGTTTTTGTAATAAGTATAATATGAATATTGTTTTTGTAGAGCGGTATTTAGTTTTCATGAAAAGAATATATAATATTATTTGGATTTTCTTTAGTTTCACGCTGTATCCCGCATTTAGAGTGAACCCGGGAACCTAGTGTTAAAATACTCCGTTCCCATTAAACACTTCTGTTGCCCGTCGAATTCTCAAGGCACTGAGCTTAGATTGGCTGAAATCAATGGCGCGCTTTGTTTCGATGGCAAAGCGAAGAAATGAAAATTTATCATTTCATTTCTCGACTGAGAATCGAACCCACCGTAGCGTTTACTGTCACACGCTTATGCTCCTGCATCGCGACAGTCTCGATTTCATGAATTAATGAATATATTTAATATGACCCAAAACTTTATTTCAGTAAAAAGTTCACATTCCACTTTTTGTAAGGCTTAAGGGTTATCCCTAGAAAGTTATATGGGGCATTTCAACAATCTAAATCCAATTCTGTTAATAAAAAGTTGAACTGAACACCGGGCCTTTGGGAAACTGGTCGAAATGTATTTAAAAACGATGAATTTGCAAATACCGATAAAAAGTTTGGATTAAATGATTTTATAATGTTCATATTTACACATACAACTTACTAATACTAATTACTACATTTTATTAATACTAATTTAAATATTAAAACCTGTCGTGGCACAGAGGCACTATCTATAAAGGCGACAGTCGTGGATTCGAGCCCCATTCGTGGACAAATAATTTTCATTTCCTATTAACAAAAAAAACATACGGCGTTGAGTTCCACCACTCATTTGTAATATCTTGAAAAATAGGCGGTGTGTGAGGTACGGAGGATGATAGCGAGCTTTCCTTGCCTACCATACCATATGTCGGATGTAGTGTGAAGCTCAAAGAAAAAAAATCCAATGCCAGTTTTATATTTTCTCTAAATTCGACATGAGGTATAATTAAAGGAAATAAAGTAGCTGTTGATATTATCAATATTTTTAGACTTTAAATTGATTTTCCTTTTTGATCCTTTTTGATTTTGTTTTTAAGAGACTTATATAATTAGCGCTTAGGTGCGTATTACTGGGATAAACTCGGTTGCCACAGAAATCTTATTTTATAACTTATAACGAATATGTGTAACTAGATTATTTTACTCACATCAGAAAAGTCCTTACAAATTGTCAATTATTATTATTATTAGCTCCATTCATCTCCCGCATACAACAGAGTAGATAGAGCCGACTTAGTGCCATGATATTCCGTTTTGCATTTTTCATCCAGTATCGAGACATCAATAATTTGTCAAATGGCGGTGTTGGGTTCCACCTGTTAACACCCAATATCTCGGAAAATGAGGAACGGAGTGCCTTAACAATTGTATCTGGTCCGAAACTGATTTTTTTAACCGATTTCTATAAAAGGAGGAGTTTTTTTTGTTTGTTACTTCAGAACTTGACTGGGCAAACCGATTTTGATGATACTTTTTTATTTGAAAACTAGTGCTTCCCATGTGGTACCATTTTAGTTTAATCGAATTCTGATACTGGTATCTATGAGAAAATTACACAAGTCATAAATTTGCATTAAGTACCTATGTGCGCAACAAATGGACGAATAACTCAATATACCGCCAACCGATCTCGATGATTCAAAGGTAGTTTAATGAAAGTTTGATTAGGTTCTGATTATGGGATGCGGTTAAAATCGGTTTTTCGGTTCAAAGTCGGTTTTTATTGTTAAAAATTATATTTACTAAGTAATTAATTTCCATTCGAATATAACATCTATACAAATGCGTGTGCGCAGCCGCTTAAAGCAGATTAAATCCAGTCCAGTTAACTCGGGAATAGCAATTTAATTTCACGCTACTCAACTATTTCTTGTAAAATATATTTGTACTAATAATATAGTTTAATTTGCTTGTAACTTGTTGAATATTTCCTGGACATGTGATGATGTAAGACTCTTGGGGTAGAGATTTCGCCATCTTATCTAATGCTACATTTTTATAAATATATATTTTTATTGAGCGCCGTTTATATTGACAACCGTTCCCCCCAAAGGGAATCGAACCCACAAACGTCGTATTTCTAATCAGATTTGCGCCGCGCTAGCCACAATTTTACCCTGACTGTACAATAATTATAAAAAATGAATTTATTTTAAATATGAATTGACTACTATCGTATATGTTAATATTAAGTGAAGGAGGTTGCATATTATTTGCTGCTTGTTTTTCACCTTTAATCATACGTTCATGTTTTCATAAGTCGGTTTGTGATTTCGGTCATTAAATAATTAAAAAAAAAATCAAAATTCTTGCCTTTTTCAAAACCTATTGGTACTATATCTACTATCGTTAGAAATTTGTATTAACCATACAGAGACGAATAACATACAAAAATACATACATACATAATATCCAAATACACACATACACACATACATAAATTAAAAATTAGCAATATAATGAAAAATAAAAAATAGCACTAAACTTAACGTCATTTGTCGTTAAGAATGAGCGATCTCACTTTCGCTCGCAGTACAGTTAGACGGCGACAGACGAACTCAGAATGGCCGTGAATAATGAAGTGTTGTTATAAATGAATTAGAACGAGTTATTGTTGTCTATAGTTGCGTGGATGAAGCGTGTCTGTTTAATATTAGGAGATTGTTGTGGGTACAAAGGTGTAAAAAATCTAATTTGTTTATTAGGTTTACCTGCTTTTTCTTTTGTTTGACTAGTTGCGGGAGGTAACTCTGATTCGTAGCTGAAGTAGATTACACCGTAACAATTAACGTTAAACGAACTATCCAACACAAAAAGAATTTTTCAATTCTAACCCCTACTTCTTGTGATTAACGCATTCTAAAAAAGAAACTTTTCAGTCTATAAATTAGTATAGATTCCTGGTTAAATAAAAATACATAAAAAGATTGAATTTATATACCAATATAGTCGAATTTGACGTTTGATTAGCAACTTTAAAAGTCACTGCCTCGAACTAAAGGTTATAAATATTCTAAATTCCAAATTTCTCTAAATTATCAAATTTATAATAAACAAATACTCTTACTTAAACTAGTACTTAATTACAACAAGAAGTGATCACACCACTATTACTAACCTAACCTACCTAATAATGATACCTTTATTAAAGTTGGTTAGGTATCATTATTAGGTAATAATGATACCTAACCAACTTTAATAAATAATTTAAAGAAAATATTCTAAATTACCTTAAAAAGCAATAGCATAATGTATTTTAAAACTCATATGAAACATTATTTGCTATAGAATTACAACGTTGATTTCATACGGCTTCTAATTTATTCATTCCCACGGTATGCCTCATACACAATAAACTGGCGAAATGGGTTTTGCCCATAAATGGAAATATCAATTTAGGAGATTTCAAATGTACTATGAATGTACAATACAATACTTCAATTAGGAAATAAAAGAAAGAGTATATATATTTATTTTTTCATAAAAAATACTAATATTCATACAATGGCTTCTGTGTATATTAGTCTGTAAGTGCGACAGGTTGTGGGTTCGGATCTCACTCGACGAAATGAAATATTTAAAACTTGAATTTCCTCGCTCTGATAACGAAGCAAAACGCGGCGTTGAGATCCGCCACTCAACACTCAATGCCTTCAAAATTCTAATTCGCAGTGTCTTAATGGAAACAGAGTGACTTAACGTACTCTGTCCCACTCTGTGGGATACAGCGTGAAGCTCGAAAAAAAAACAAAACTGATAGAATTTTCCATCTTACATTTAAAAATTCCACACAAACAAAGTTGCGGACGAAGTTGCCTATAAAATAGAACCACAGAAATCCTTTTAATAACTTAATAAAGCAAAGCTAATATCAATATAAATAATGATAGTAATATCTAGAGGAACAACAAACTGCAACGAACACTGAACTTTCATAACATTGCACTATTATTAGACTTAAGATGATCCTAGCACTAATAGGTATATTTTATATAAGGAAACATAATAGCGAATGGGAAGGCTTAATCCGTACTACGGAGCTTTGATCGCTGTCGGGAAATAAATTGCGTGAAACCCGCTCAAACAGATGTATTGGCGAAGTAAATGTTGTTTCGTTACTGGAGGGTGTAAATACTTTGTAAGTTAAGTATTTCTTTATTTAAACGTTAAACTCGTATTGTGTTGTTAATTGAGTTCTTAAAGTTTTATGATTAAAAAGGAAAAAGAAGGTAGTTGCATACTTTTTCTAACCCAGCAGGCAGTGGAAACATAGTAATATTATAATCATTCCTTCGAGCGATCGAATCCAAAAGCCATCGTGTTAACAGTCTGTCCCCGTCTCACTGCGCCACGACGGCTTCATTATTATATAAAGACTACCGGCCTCCGCGCGGCTTCACCGGCTTGAACTATACGTATTCGCGGAAAATTATTTGTTTTAGTATTGCTATCTATGCTGGTATGCACATAATAATTTGCAATTTAAATCTTTTCAAAGTTTATTTGATTTTATGTGCATAACATGTCGTATTAAACATTTTTAGGTATTTCATATCTATCTAGGTATGCGAGCACGACAAACGTTTTGCTGTGTAAATCAATCAATTCCAGTTCACAAAGTAGTTTTTGTGTTGTTTCTCAACCCCCTGTATCTTTTAATGTTAGTCCCATATCATTCAGCTGTTTCTGTGACTTGCCTGGACAAAAATATAAACAGGCAGATAAACAGAGAAAAATATGTTTGTATTTTAAACATAAAACCTAAAACGTTTAAACGTATAACAACGCCCTTAGAAAATCACAATTACTTTAAAATACACACACATACAGACTTCAACATATTTATTTATATATAGATACCGACATCAAAAAAAAGGCACCACTATTAGACAATCAACACACAGGTGTATCGCAATAAAGCCAGGCGCGAACCGCAATAACTCAAGTAACGAGATCGCAACAAATAGCCGGCCGTCCGCCGCGCTATCAGCGATGCTAATCGGTATTATTTATCCATATAAAGAAGCTTGACAACGTTTGACTGTATATCGAGAAGCTTTAGCCTGCGGGTTCGTCTTAAATTATTGTGGATTATGAGTAATTTATTTGATTATATTACGTATTTGGTGAGACAGCTTCGGTAGGAAGAAGGTGTAGTTATAAGTCATTCCTTTCTCCATTTTCTGATCTTTTAGTTTTATATATGCACGTTGATTGAGCGCAACGCTTTGCTTAAAGTACCTACTAAAAAATTATGATTAAAATTTTTTAGAGTTTCACGTGTAGGGAACTATTATTTACATTTATAGTTTATTTAATATGTGTTATTTATAATATGCCGTCGACAAGTGGGTAGGAGTAAATATTACTCCTCACCGGTTCAGTCGACGGCAGCGAGCGCTTTTGTATAAATATACTAAATACGAATACTTGTTATCTATATATATAAAAGGACTTGTGCTGACTGACTGAGGTAAGACGCACGCAGAGCCGTAACCGCTGATGGTAGAAACGTGAAATTTGGGCAGATGTTTATTTTCATATTCTGGACATCCACTAAGAAGGGAATTTGAAAAATTTTAACCCTAAAGGGATGAAATAGGGGTTGGAAGATTGTATGGAAAAAAAATTTAATCTGTACCGATTTTTATAAAATTTGAAATTCAGACTCTTAAAAATATTTCATTAAAAACGTGTTTCATGGTTTTTAAGAATTCACCCCTAAGGGATCAAATAAGGAATGAAAGTTTATATGGAAAAATCTTTAAATTGCCACCGATTTTTATAAAAATTTTAATTCAGACTGTTAAAAATATTTTATTGGACATGTGTTTCGTGGTTTTTTTAGAATTCACTCCTAATAAGCGGGCGAAGCCGCGCGCGCCCTCTAGTAAAATATATAAATTATATTAAATATATGTATGTAGTCGTATGTATATAAATGATAAATAAATACCTATATTGAAATATATAAATAACACATATTAAATAAACTATAAATGTAAATAATAGTTCCCTACACACGGCATAACCCGGCATGGTACTGCTTAAGTACGATTATCAATACCCAGAAGAGAACCAAGTGTTAAGACACTACGTCAAAGATTCAAAATATTGTAGGATGAATGGATGTTCTACGGCGGAGAAATAAAAATAATTCATTCTCACTTCTAAATAAGTGTTGAAATGAAAAGACAAGTGAGGTTAGGTAATTTATTACAAAATAGTTCAGAATATACACACAAAAATAAAATAATTATAAACAAAAGATTGTACAGACGTCCGTGACTAATTACGGCACAGGAAAGCTTAGAGCTCTAAGCTCATTTGAAATATTACCTTACCATGTAAAGCCTTACTATTAATAATATACTCTTATTACGGAAATATAAGAGGACGAAGTATTATGAAATAGAAATATTGGGGACGAGGATCGATGTATTTGAAAATAATAATGGTAATTTATTTTGACATAGTATATATTCATAAATTACTTGTATGTATTATGTAATTTTAATATTTTTGTGCTAGGTTCGTTTATGTATTCCAGTTTGTTACGGTTTCACGCTTTAGGCGGAGTGTCTAGTGTCAAGACACTCCTTTTCTACTGTTTTGCTACTAAATTTACAACTAAACTTACTAAATTTGAGATATTGCGTGTGACGTGGCGACACTCATTGCTCCGCGCTTTGCCTTATCTGGATGGTGATATTTACATTAGTAAATAAAATTTATTGACGCGAGTGGAAATCAAACCCACAACTGTTAACTGTCAGACATGATCATTTCCTGATAAAGACAAGATGTGGCGTTGAGTTTCGCTGCTCAAGACTTAATGTATACAAAATTCGGCGGTGCGTTAAAAACAGTCTTTTGAATTTGACACTGAGTTTCTACTGTCTTTCAGCTCCGCGTTGTATCCCAATATATGTGGATACAACGTGGAGTTTTAAAAAAAATACCTTATTTTTTTGGCATGGTCGGCACAAGTAACATGGGAGCCTGGTGTTAAAACAGTCCATTCTCATTAATATATTTCGGTTCCCAATTTTCTGCCGAATTCTCGAAGCATTACAAGCGAACAAGCGTGTTGAGTGGCGGAACTCTACGCCAAGCATTATATAACCTCTTAACCAGAGCGAGGAATTTACATACTAAAATTTTCACACCCCCGAGTGGCAATCAAACCCGTAAGCGTCGCATTTACTGTCGCTTGTGCCACTGCACCATGACTGCCTATCCTTGAAATGAAAAATATTTTATGCTTAAATAAAATAAATAACTTTAAAAAAAAACTTGAAACAGTTTCTTTATAATATAATTACTCAAACCTACTATTATTATTTTGTGAAAAGTGCCATAAAACTATATCTATCCATCTTCGTGCTTTCACGAGATGATCTACCGATGTATCACACACGGCGCACGCAACGCTCCACATCTGATAGGACATTCGTCAAATGGCTTTCTTTATACTTTTGTTTTGGAAAGAAATAAGAAATTTTGTTATGTTAATATTTTTCTTCGAGGCCGTAATTGCGAATACACAATAGTTGCGGGTTCGATTCCCAGGCGGGAAAATTATTTATTTACATTTCTCCTTTTAGAATGACTTTTTGATATTTAAATCTAAGAAAATAAACGTATATTAATAATTTAAAAAAAACTAAACACATACTTAACATAACAAACAGAACACATAAAACAAATATAATGAGCACAAAATCGATATATTTTGATAGGCAGTAGGCAAGGTTCCATCAGCCATCATCCAATCCCATCACCAGACCAGCTCGAAGGTACCATAATATTGTATTGCTACCAAATCTATATATAATTACCAAGCTTCATGGTGATAGAACAATTATAAATGTGTGTAATTCAGATATTTAGATTTTACTACATAGTTAGTGGTAAAACGGGAAGGTAGAGAGAAACTCCTGTACTATCCTCCTATAAACCTCTATATCATCATAACATCTATATAAATATCACTCATTTGGTGATACAATATAAATATTACTCGCTGAAAACGACCTAATTGAACTTTTTAAAAAATAGTATAGATTTTTTTAAATTTCTTGCAATATTAAAAAAAAAAACTTCTATTGATAATGATCATTTTCACTTTTGGTATAACCGTTGAAGATTCGGTAATTATATTAGTCGCTTCTGAACAATAAAAAATATTGCTTTAAACATTAACCCGCTTTATGAAATATAGCCACACGTTTTAGAAATGCCATCACTTTTGTTTGTGAATTGAACAATTTATACCTATTGAAAAGAAAGGAAACAGAAACAGAGGTTAAGATTTATGTTTTCTTTTTGTTTTCATAAGAAGACAACGTGTTATGGGTACGAAAAATGTACAATAAAATAAATAAAAATAAATCAGATTCACGCAGCCCGCACACAGTAGCGTAGGCAGAGGGAACCCAGTCTGTCTTAATAGACACTCCGTTCCCCATTTTCCATGAAATTCTGGAGGCATTGCGTGTTGTTTTATTGTAGGCCAGTCGTGGCGCAGAGGCACAAGTGTGTTACTGTCAACGCGACTAGCTATGGATTCGATCCTCATTTGAGTAAACCATTTCTGTTTTGTTGTCTGTGTGTTTGCTTTGCGTGAACAAACACACACACAACAACACAGACGCATAGCAATTGTTTTAAGTTCTATCATATTAATAAAGGCAGAGATATAAGAAAAAATGTAATTAGGGAATAACATTTTTTCTTATATCTCATCCCTGTACCACCGATCTGTGACGATATTTTTATAAGTATAGATTTTAATGAAACATTTATTGTTTTCAGTGCTTCGCTCTACAAGGCAAAGCGTGGTGCTGAGTTTAATAAATATTTTGTTTATTTAAATTAACAGATTTAAGTAAATATAGCAGATTAACATCATTATTCATTAAATAAAGTTAAACAAAATTAAATAATTAAGGCGAAACATAACATATACCACTTCCATTATGCTCTATGATTAACACGATGTCCATCGGGCGAAATGAAAGCGAAATGGCCCATAAACTGAGATGGTATCATTTTATTTATAGCCGTAACTTTGCGTTTTGGCACGTTATATCTGGAGAAAAGTTACTGTTTGTCAGTTATTGTACTCGATCGTATTATAGTGGTGCAATAGACGCGATGGTTGAATAACGTAAAAATTGCTTTTTTCCCAGAGTCAACACTCTGGATGGATAAAATCGGGGGTTGAGTTTCGCCTAGTAACTTATAATATTTCTTAAGTAGTTTCTTAAGCGAGTAGAGAAAAAATTGACAAAGTACAATTCGGACTTGCACACGAACGGTTCCGTACCTTATCTATAAAAAACATCAAAAATAAATCATACCTCTTGTATGAAAGCCTCTTTCAATATTTATTATATTCTGTAGTTTTTTGTATTTGTAGTTATAGCAGTAAAAGAAATGTATCTTTAAAAATTACAACTTTTTAACGATCACGGGTCATGAGATACAGACTAGTGACAAACGAATAAAAATAGAAACGGAGAGCGAAGCATAGCCTTCAACATCCAGATTCAATAATTAATTTATATTTCCATTTCTTCGCTCTGGTGTCGAGGCAAAGCGCGGTGTTGAGTTCTGCCACTCAACACGCAATGCCTCTAGAATTCGGAAGAAAGTGAGGAACGGAGTGTCTTAACACTAGGTTCCCTCTGCCTACCCTGCTGTGTGCGGGATAGCGTGGAGTTGATTTTTTTAATAATTAATTTAAATAAAGACTAATAAATATACCAGCAATTATTAAATACTGTATTCGGTTCACATTCACTCAGATTTTATCAGCTCAATACATCCAAAGCAGTACTGTCGAAAGCAGCGCCAAGTTTATTTAATCTTATTTGGCACAAGAGCTGATTTCATTGGCCCCTCTGTAAATAGACGGACATACAGTGTGCAAAATATTTACTTTAGATATTGCCTAACGAGCCGCCTTTACTTTGTTCGCATATTTACTCTTCTTGTCTTTTATATCATGTAGATACCTATTATATGTAGTATTTAGATTTTACTTAAATTTAGATTTTCTCGTAACGTTAACCTATTAATCAGGGTAGGCAGAGGTAACCTAGTCTCAAGACACTCCATTCCTCACTTTTGCCGAATTCTGGAGACATTACGGGTTGAGTGGCAGTACTCAACGCCGTGCTTTGCCTCGACACTAGAGCGAAGAAATGAAAATATAAATTTAAATAAGTATTTCATTTCGTCGAATGGGGATCTTAAATCTATTATATATGAATAACACTACACTATGAAATATAACATACTATGAAATACACACAAGGCCCGTATGTATAGTTATTAGACGTGACCATACCTAACCGAGCATTTCACCTTAATGAACTAAACAATTGAGCGGCAAAAGTAAAGCCCAACGGTGTAGATAATAGAATAAGGTATAAAGAGATAATGCCATACAAAATATAGACAACGGCACACATTTGAAAACTGTAGATTTCATAAAAGCAACTAGAATCAGTAGGAGCTTTATTAAAAGCTTTAGAAATAGGTAGAGGTATCTAGACAGTCAGATTTTTTATTACTGCCAATAATGTACGATTTTTTATGGAAAAGGCTACATGTATCTTTTTAGATTCATGTTTTATACCGATTTTAGTAGGGATAAAGATAATTTAGTGCTAAGACACTCCATTCTCTGCTTTGTGCCCCAATTCGAAAAATTGCCTGTTGAGAGGTGTAAGTCAATGCTGCACTTTGTTTCATGACATGGCAAGGATATGAAATAAATTTATTCCCCGAGCATGGGATTCCAACTCACAATCAAGTATACAATTTGTCGTTGCCCCACTGTGCCGCTATGGCCTAAATTTTGAATTTCATATTTCACTTGTCTTATTCCCTATCTTGAAAAACAAAATATATTATAATTAGAATCCATATATTTCACTCTAATAAAGTATTCAGCTAGTGTCAGCTTTTAGCACTCTTGGGATCTATCACAGAGTATTATAATGTTCCGAAAGAAATTACATTTTCGAAATTTTGCGTTCACATTTTTATTTTTACACTTCATTTTACGCGTGACGGCTTCAAAAATCCATCCACGTCCGTCAAGAGATTTCATTTTAATTAGATTTCGTAATGGAAAAACTTTCTTGTGCTACTTAATTAGGAAATCCCTTTGAATCCTTAAAATTGTATAAACTTTTTTGATTTTCATTTTCGTATAATAATTTCTCATGATAATTTATATTATTAATCTTCATTTGTTCTGACGTCGTTATGGTGCAATAGTTACATAGTATACATTAGCTGTGAATTCAAATCGCATAGTTTAATTATGTTTAGTTTATATTAATGTTCTTTATATGATAATACAATCAAGATTTAAGTAGTAATTACACTTAAGTATTTATCAATATTTAAATATTAGTACTAACTTTGCGCTTTAACATTTATTTTTTTAGCGCGTTAAACTGTACCCTTTTATAGCAGACGAGCTAAAGGGAACTTAGTGTTAAGACACTGCAGTCCCCACTTTCTGCTTAATTCATCCGAATAACACCACAACATAGTGCCGCCACTCCAATGTTACGCCCAAGTTGTGGATTCATTTCCACGTCGGCCTCTATCGATTTTTCAATTACAAAACTTAAAGATTCGAATCTGTATTCACACATACGAAAAAAACTACAAATAACCAACAATCCAATTATATCTAACAATCTATTACAAACAATGAGGTTAATTTATATAAAAAAGTTAACTCAATAATAGACCGCCCATCGCCCCTAACACGGTTTAATCAGCGAAAGTATGTAATAGACGTAAGTACGTAAACACAATGGAGTGTGGGGTCTGCACTAAGCTTGCAAATGAAAGCGATTTTTGACACGCTTTCCGTGTTAGTCTTATGGGATGATTATATTTTATATATATTCCTTTTTATACGAAATAGTACTTTGTATTATATTATACAGCATTATTTTTAAATATATGAAATTTAGGTGTCGCCCGCAAATCGTAAGACGTTAAATGGGAGTCCCGTTGAATCCTCTTCACGTAGGAATTTCGAGAAATTATCTTTTATTGTTCTCCTAAATCTATGCAAAATGTCAACTTTCTAAGTTCAGCAAACATGTTCATGATGACTGACAGACAATATACAGCTGAGAATATTAAATAGAATATAGATTTTTGTTTTAGCTTCGCGCTGTACCTACTTCGCACATTGGCAGAGATAACCTGAGAACCTGACGTTATGACACTTCCGTTCGCCACTTCTAGCCGAATTCTCGAGGCGCCGCGTGTTGTGTGGCGGAACTCAGCGCTGCACTTTCCTTCGTTATAAAATGAAACTAATAAATATTTCATTCTTCGAATCGAATCGAACCCACAACCATCACGTTTACAGTCGCACGCGTGTGCTCCTGTGCCACGAAGCCCTATACATACAGATAAATCTATTTGGCAATATGGACTTTTAATGCTTTGAAGGTTTTAAATATTCATTTTAATTATTTAAATATTTGGTTCCATTTTACTTTAATGATTGTCGGAGACACCATCAAAGCAGTACAATTTGTGATTATTTTATTCACTCCCAGTACGCAAAATCCAATTCCATTCATAATTACAATACTTTAACTGTAAGTTTAATAACGACTTTCCTCTACAGTATTTTAGAATGTAATGAACACGAGTGCCTTTTTTTCGAATGGACTTTATTGCTGTTGATCAGGGATGGTCTTTACAGCGTCACCGGGCGACGAAAACGAATGTCGAGTATTTTGTGCTTTTATTGAAAATCCACCGGAAAAAACACAGCACACTACCGCCACTCAATACAATCGGCAATCGGAATCAAAACCATATGACATCCTCTTAATTGCAGTAACATCTGAATGTAAAAAAGATATTTAACAATAATGCTGTATATAATATAAGTAAATTATAGTAACAGTTTATCAACTGCATTTAAAATAGAAATTATAAAACATTTTAATATTACAACTAAAATGTTTAAAGATTAATTATTTTTAAAGCAAAATAAAATGGCGTGTGCTTGTAACTTTAAATGTCATGAGCAACTAATATGTTGTAAAATAGTTTTACGAGAACTATACTGCGAGTTTTCTCTCTAGTACTTTTAAATAGTTATACTTGTATTTTTTTAAAACTTCACGCAGTTTCCCGCTAATTACAGTGTACGCAAATAAAATCTAGTGTTAAGACAGTCCTTTCCCTGTGCTCCACTCATATTTTCTTATGGAAATGACAAGACAAACAAGCGTATGGGGCAGTTGGTGGTACTCTTTTGTGTTGAGTGAAATAAAAATATTTCATTCCTCCGAATAGAAATCGATTCTACAACTGTAGCGTTTATAGTAAGTCGCTGTTGTCACTGCGCCACGACGGTCTCAATTATTTAAAATTTAAAAACTGAAATTTTATTTTATATTTTTAAATAAAAACGTCTCTTCTTCTCTTGACAACCATCTTTCGTTACTGGTGTTCGTATTGCGCTCACAGACTTTTTTGTTTTCTTTGTTGCATTAGATGCCAATAATAAATTAGATTATTATTATTTTTTTTATTTTCTATTTCACGCTATCTGAGATGAATAGGGAGAAAACACAGAATTAAAACACTCTGTTGTACATTTCCGCCCAGATTGCATGTCGAGTGGCAGCGGAACCCATCTAACACTTGGCTTTCATAAGATCGAACCCATAACCAATATATTAACTCTACACTGAGTCCTAATATTTAAACTTATCAAAAACAATATTTAATATCAAAACATGAAATGGGTCGGTCTGTCACATTTTACTTTTATGTGTCAAAATTTATCTCCTTATTATATAGCATAAAAGTCATGACTATAATTTTAAAGTGATAATCACATCGTACTTTACGTTTGTTTACACAGTTTTATCGGTAACCAACTTTCACGTGAAATTGTGTTTCGAGTGGTCATAAATTTAAATTTAATAATAGGTGTGTACGACTTTGACATTTACATAAGATATATAAAATACTTTTTATTTTATGGCCCACTCCCTGGTTGTGGATACGGATAAAATAAAAAGGAATTTATTTTTAATTCTATATTAATATTTCTAAATGGTCCGGTTGAAACATCTATAAAAATAGAGATAAATTAACTAATATTAGTAAATATGGTACATCATTATAAATAAAATATCATCGAACCCATGCTTAAGAGTTATTCAAGATCAAAGGTCATTTTTTTTATTTCTATTTAATATGGAAGGCGAAAAAGGGCGACTCGAAGTCATTGATCATAAAATTATCTATAACCCACGATCAAAAGAAAGAGAAAATAATTAATTTAATAAACAACCATAGCGATTACAGTCTGACTTGCCACTGCCCCATGGCAGCGTACGAAAAATAGTATATGAAATAATGAATCACTACTCTTTCACTGCTCTCCTTTGTTTTCTAAATAATATAAAAACATTACATACAAACATACATACATACAAAGATAATTTAAGCCCCATTCACCACTTAGAAACAGTAATTTTCACACAAGCACAAAACTCGTTTGATATATAAGTAAGTAAGCAAAGTAAACTCAACTCATCTCAGTCACGACAAGTCATTTGTTCTCAATCGCCAGTCGTCAACTTTCGTGTCGGTGAAACTGTTTGCACGGGAGCCCTAGCGCTGCCCTAGAAATGACCACTACAGATATAGAAATGGAAATGGTAATAGTATAAAATGTATGATTTTTTTTATTTTTGGCGTCACGCTGTATCCCGTACATAGCAGGGTGGGCAGAGTGGGAGAGGGAACCTGGGAACTCAGTCTTAAAACACTCGATCGCAATAAGACCCTTTCGTTCCCCACTTTCCGCTTATATTTAAGGCTTGGAGGAACTTAACACCGCGCTTTTCCCTTATTACAAGAGCGAGGAAATTAAATTATTAAATATTTCAGTCTCCCGAGTGAGAATCGAACCCACAACCTGTCGTTTTTTTAGTGGCACGCTTGTGCCCTTCACCACGACTGGACTCATTATGATTAATTCTAAAAATATCTGCCATTATGTGATAGTTGTGGGTTTCCTGTTAATGAGAAATAATTATATTTAATTTGGGCTATAGGCGTATCAAAACCGCTTGTTAACAACATTATATTTAGTGCTGTAATTAAACTTCACGCTACAACATAATACGATATAACTGATATTTGTTTAATCATTTGTATTGACAGAAAATTCACATCTTGATCTGATGTCCGAGATTCATCTAGATGAGATACTACGAGTATCTCAATAGTCAATTAAAAAAATAAATAAATTAGCTTCATGCTGTATCCCGCACACAGCAGGGTAGGCAGAGGGAACCCAGTGTTAAGACACTCCGTTCCCCACTTTTCGCCGAATTTTGGAGGCATTGCGTGCTGAGTGGCGGAATTCAAAAACACCGCGCTTTGCCTCGACACCAGAACGAAGAAATGAAATTATAAATATAAATAAATATTGCACTTCCTCGAGTGGGGATCAAACCCACAACCAGTCGATTTTACCGTCACACTTTGTGCCTCTGCGCCACGACCGTCCTTAATTACGTAGATTAATTATTAGTATATTGGGACTTAATTTTGAGAGATCAAAGGGATTATTCTAATACCTATAATTAAGAAGAATTGCAATTTTTAACATGAGATTAAGGGTTTTGTAAGATATTATTTTTTTCAATAGCTATTAATTAAAATGATTATTGTTTAACATCAATCATTGTGTGATCATATTGCGTATACTCATTTGATATATTTTTTTAGCTTCACGCTGTATTCCGCGTGTAAGAGGGTAAGCAAGGAGAGCCTACAGTTAAGTCACTTCGCTCACTATTTTCCGCTGAATTCTGAGGGCATTGCGTGTTGAGTGGCAGAACTCAACGCCGCGCTTTGCCTTAAGACCAGAGAATAGTAAATATTTTATGTAGAAATAGGATCGTCGCGTTAACAGTCACACGCTTGTGCCACTGCACCTCGATTGCCTCTAATATTTTTTTTTATATAAAGTGTGTTTATAAATATTTTTTTTATAAACGTCTATAGCTAGCATAACTACATACTTACTTATTAAATAAGCTGTACAACTCAAGTTTCAAGTCTTCAAAATTGTTCTTGGTTATTGAGTAAAAAAACTTTAATAAAAATCACCAAAAAGTCGCTTATTTTATTTTACATCATAGATAGAAAAAAATCACAAGCCCTTTCTTTTATTAAAACGTACAAAATTAAAATATTTATTTTTATAGAAGTACCTACACTCAAGAAAGCTGTCAAGTGCACGTTTTTGACAGTCAAACTGACACTCGTGACCCAGTTCCCACAGACAGATGCCACTTCCATTTTATTCGCCCTGTAGTATCTGGTTACAGTGTTTGCCACACTTCCCGATTACTGCTGAAATAGTCTCGATTTCAAAAATACCTTCGAAATCGTAATACTTGACGTGTCAAAGAGATTTTTTTTGTATTTTGATGTTTGATGGCATCTTCAGAAAAGCTACAATTAGTGAAAAATAAAATTTATAGATAAGTGGAAATGGATGAAAATTACTTTCGAAAATATTTAAAATTATATAGAAGCAGAAGTTGAAAGTCTTCTTAATATAAAAAAAAACATTCTCTAATTATCCCGATTTTATTTTTCTAAAAGTTGGCCACCCTGATCTGATTTCACCCACGATTTAGAGCAATCTTCATAAACGTTATCGTTTGACCTCTGTTACTTTTACACCATCGATTGTAATTTGATTCGTGAAAGGAAGTCTGTATTTATTTAACGCTCTGTCATATTGCAGACTACAGGCGATGATTGTAGGTTCAAATCAAATTAAATTAAAATCCTATCTGTTTCATAGGAAAGTGTAGAACGAAACATGGGATCACTAAGTTGTTTATTATATAAAGAAAATTGCATAGTTAGTTCAAGAATGGTAAATTATGTATTTTTTATTATTTAAATCTGATATATTAGTGTCGATATTCTCTGTTTACCGTTTTACACTATATTACTTTTATTGTTTAATATGTTAGGTATTTATTCTAAATTAATATGAATATTTTGTATGTCGTACTTTTGGAAGAACCGTAATACCACATTATACCAAAAAACATCAGCTTCACGCTTCACGCGGGGTAGGCAGAGGGAACCTAGTGTTAAGACACTCCGTTCCCCACTTTCTGCCGAATTCTAGAGGCACTGTGTGTTGAGCTTAACCTCGACACCAGAGCGAAGAAATGGAAATATAAATTTACCACTCATGACATAATATAAGGTAGTCATCGCGCATGAGTAGAAGCTTTTGAGTGTTAACGCGACAGGTGAGCCGCGTTAAGAGTCAAAAGCTTCTGCCCATGTCCGATTCCTCGACCGATTTCCACTTGGGGAAATGAAATATTTAATAATTTTTTTTATCTCCTTCTGATAACGAGGCAAAGCGCAGCGTTGAGTTCCACCACTCAACATGCCATGCTTCAAGAATTCGACGGAAAATGGGGAACGGAAATGTTTTAATGAAAGCGGAATGTCTTAACATTTGATTTCCAGGTGGCGTCTGCCTACCCTGCTATGTTCGGGACAGTGTGAAACTAAAAAAAGACGTTATGTGTCGTCGTAGTTTGTCTGAAATCAGAAGTTGATAACAAAGCAAGTTCAAAAAATAATCATCTAACATGGTAACAGCGAAAAGTTTATGTAAGTGAGATGGCTATTTCAATTAACTAATTGAAATATTTATTTAAATTTAAATTCGGGCGTGATATTGAGTTCCGCGCAATGCTTCCGGAATTCGGCGGAAAGTGGGGAACGGAGTGTCTTAACACTAGGTTCCCTCTGCTGCCTACCTTAGAGATTAAATAATTTAAGTTTTAACTATTGAGGTGTTCAAGAATGTATGCTAAATTTCAAAGTAGTATGTTTGTATGGTGCTTCACAAATATCTCGGCAACTAAAAGTAATACTGGGTTGATTCTTTCTGATGTCATAGGTAGCCATGCATTTCTGGATCTATTACTTATACCTAGGTAATTGATAGATATTTAAAGATTGTTTTCAATACGTTTTTATTATTTTACACTTGTTTACTGTACAGTTACATGTAAACAATAAAAAGCAAAACACTAAGGGCTGGTAGGTGTTAAAAAAGGCGAATGCGTTTTATAAGCACTAAAATAACAATCCACTTAAAGCGCAAAATTTAACACATCGTAAAACAAACGCTACCCGGTTTTATATGTCATTAATTTTTCTTTTATATTTGTTTAGATTGTATACGAGCGTGGATTGAGTATAAAAAATCGAGTCGTAAATTGCTGAAATTCGCGACGTTTTTATGTGAATATAAATGTAAAATCTAGTAATGTTTGACAAATTTACAAATATTGTTTTTTTATTTTTACTGCATTTTTCGTAATTTGAATAAACTTAATCATAGTTCAATGCAATTCAGCGGAAGAGGAAATTGGAGCGACTCGAAGCCAGTCGTGGCGCAGGGGCGCAATCATGCCTCTGCGAGCCCCGCGTGCGTGTAAACACGACAGGTTGTGGATTGGATTCCCCACTCAAGGAAATGAAGTCAAAAATTTTATATTATCATTTACTTTTCTGGTAAGGAGTTAAAATTCGGTGGAATTCGATGGGGAACGGAGTATCTTAAAACTAGATTCCTTCTGACTACCCTGTTATATATAAAAAACAACGTGAACCATATATAAAATATATATATATATATATATATATATATATATATATATATATATATATATATATATATATATATATATATATATATATATTAGTTAATGACATGGGCTTATCGATTTCTTTTTAAGTTGAACTTTTTTTAAAAATAAAATTTAATTTCAAAGTACTTAAACAAAGTAGCGGGCAAAAGTTATTTGACTAAAAAATTCAACTTTGTAATTATAAGGAAAGTGAAACCAATTAAAAAGACAAACAAAACGCTTTTGACCTTGGTCGTTGGACAATATAAAAAAGTAAAAGCGTTACTGCCCTTTTACAGGGCAGATGGAAGAGTATACAATTATTAGTTGTTAAAAGAAAGTGTTCAAGCACATTAAAAAATAACAGGAAATTTTCACAACACACTATCATCGTCGTACTTATAAATTAAATATTTTTATTTATTTTTTAGATGGCTCATAAATATTGTTAAAGATTTCCAATGTTAGAATATATAAAAAGGGAATGAAATACGCTAGTCGATAAAAATATTTTTCTCATTATTCATGATTTTTATAATATATCAGCAATAAATTTTGATTTTTTTTTAATATAAGCTTAAAGCAACTTGCTTCATTTTCGATTTAGTGTTTCATTTGTATTTGATCAAAATACTTCAATCAAAATGTAATCAAATCAAAATAGTTTTAAAATAGTTGTTTTATATTTACCTCTATTGAATATACTGTATATACTGTAGATCAGTGTTTCCCAATCTTTTTTGTGTCATGCCCCTTTTTTTTTTTTTTTTTTTTTAACGCTGGGAAATGCAGTTTACACAGACCGAACGAACGGTACTGTGGGGCTCATCGGAGAATGTACTCGATACTACCCACTAAAACCCAGCGAGACCTCCCCACCTAAGCAGAGACGCCGCAGGATCGCTTGCGCATTCTACTACGGCGGCTCGGTGGAAAGCCCGCCTATCGCGGGCACCCGTCATCTTTAAGATAAGCGGCCTCCATTGGTGAC
>JAATLQ010037873.1:42775-67618 GCA_013421005.1 Heliconius erato x Heliconius himera | reverse complement strand
ATTGTTTTTCCAATTCCTTATGCGATTTTCTTTCAAATGATGTGCGATTCACATAAAAAACATATGAGTGCAATTTTCTCCAAAAACGAGTTACGAAAAACATTAATTAAAGGTGATTGCGGCAGGATTTTTTTGGGCAACCCTAGTGTAATATATTCTACTATCATGTATCATTCTTAAATATAAGTTTCATTAGAAAATCTAATCCCTACAGTTTTAAACGATGGGATCTTAGGCCATTAAGGGAAGTTTGTAATATACGAGACATACTTGAAACTAAGTACCAAAGGAATTGTTAATACTGTTATGGTCGGTTACTTACTGTTACTTTTAAAATATGATCTTAACCTGCCTAAAGATTACTTCTGTTAATTAGTAAAATTTGTGACTGTTAGTACGATCAAATTTAGTTTTATAATCAGATATAGCTACAATAGGTGACCAATCGCGGCAGATAGTGGATTCGATTTCCGCTCGAGGAAATGAAATATTTAATATGTTAATTTCCTCGTTGTGGTAACGAGGCAAAACGCGGGGTTGAAATATTGACTCGTGAGTACCTATTGACGCGTGAGTGCAAATCACTCAATGTTAATTACATTAAGTGACCTGCTTAAACCTGGTAACCTTGGAGTTGCGGTTGCCTGAAAGGCGCAACGATTTTTTCAATTTCTTATGCGATTCTCTTTCAAATCATGTAGGATTCGGATATGATATAGGATTCATTAAAAAAACTGATACCTGCAGATTTTTGCAATGTGATCTTAGTAGGCTTACCATGTTATTTACAACTGAAGATCAAGATACAGAAAAAAGTGATTATATACCTGTTACAGCCTGCGAATATTTTCATAGTTACAAGACTATTTTCATTTAAATTTAAATATTCCAGATGCAATAATGTCCAAAGTCCCTTGTCCGATCCAAATTCGAAGCTCGATATGTTGTTATAAGACACGTCTAACCACAAGAGACGCATATAATTGAGGTTGTCCAGTCGCTGAATGTGATTATAGGAGAGATCGAGCTTTCGCAAATACCTACCAACAAATTGATGACAAAAAAATTAAAAGCATAAAAGGCAATTGGAGGCCGTCGTGGTGCAGGGGCACAAGCGTGTGGCTGTAACGCGACGGGATGTGGGTACGATTTTGACTCGGAGAGGAATGAATTAATATTTTTAATTAATCGCTTTAGTATCAAGGCAAAAACGTGACGTTGAGTTCAACAAGCAATGTGCCGAAAATCCGGCAGAAGAAAGAGAACGGAGTGTCTTAATACTAGGTTCCCTCTGCCTACTCAGCTACATGCGGGATACAGCGTGAAGCTGAAAACAAAAACATACATAGTTTTTTTTAAATATATAAAGTAAATTGACGTACAGTAATGTCAACTTTATACAAATAGATTGCTGAAACTGCATAGATATGAGTATTCAAATATTTTTTATGTTATGGAAAAAGACAAGGCAAACGAAGAAATAACAAGGCCGGCCGTATTGTCACAAGGTGGTGGAGGATGGCATTCGGGTTGGAATGTAGACCCCGATGTTACAAAAGTCCACGTTAAACGTGGTAGGGGTTGCCGTGAAGCGTACGCCTCGTTTTCCTTGTCTGCAGCGCGGTACTGTGCCCTCTCCAGAATTAGAAGAAGAGCGGCCTGAGTTTGAGGACTCAGGGAGGAATTCTCCAACACCGGAGGTACTGGTACCCCTGGGGTAGTGTACGGTGCAGTGCAGATGTAAACATTCTGGATTTGAAGGTTTTTCCGATGGCGACTTTTGTAATTTGATTGGACTGCTGAATTTTGCACTACTTATTATGTATTTTTTTTAGATCAAAAGTGGCGAATAGCCTTTCATCGTTTTTTTTTCAGCGTAAAAAAAAATATAAGAAAAAATAAATATTTTACTTTTACCTTAGCTTTTGTAACCCGCTTATATTTTTAATATTATTATGTGACAAATCCAATATGGTAATTGACCAAAAATCACTAATATCACGAATCTCCTTAACGGCATTGTATTTATAATGTACTTCAGTTAAAAACCATTGTGCTATGAAATGAAGATTAGGAGGGTTAAATAATTAGCAGTATCAACGTTGCAAATTTAATGAGTTAGTAGATAAAATCAGCTTCACGCTGTATCCCGCACACTGCAGTGTTAAGACACTCCGTTCCCCACTTTCTGCCGAATTCTGGAGGCATTGCGTGTTGAGTGACAGAACTCAACACCGCGTTTATCCTCGACATCAAAGCGAAGAAATGGAAATATAAATTTAAGTAAATATTTCATCTCCTCGAGTGGGGATCGAACCCACAACCAGTCGATTTTACAGTCACACTTTGTGCCCCTGCGCCACGACTGGCCTCAAGGCCTGGAGTTAGTAGATAATTTACATAATAAACAATTTACCAGTTTCATAGTCCAAAACTGTGCTCAATCTATTAAAGTCAACAGAGAGATATTGTAAATACAAGAGATTTGAAAGCACCTTTAATTCTGTTAAAAAATTCGATGACAGATCAAGATATACTAAATATTTGTAATGCTGCAGCACGTCAATATCCTTTAGAAGCTGCAAAAATATTTACTAAATGTTAATATTATTAGATTGATGGCACAGGGGCACTAGCGTACGAGCGTAGTCAGGTTGTAGGTTCGATTCCGTTACGAAGTACAGCGCGGCGTTGATTTCCCCCGCTCTACACGCAATATCTCTTGAATTCGGCGGAAAGTGGGGCACGGATGTGTCTTAATGGAAATGGAGTCTCTTAACAATAGGTTTCCTGGTTACCTCTGCTTACCCTGCTATGTGCAGAACACAGCGTTAAAAAAAGGTTATAAACAAATAAATTATAATTTTATATAAGGAGAAAATAATTATAGAAAGCACAAAAGGATTAGTTTTAGAGTTCACATTAGATAGTTCACCTTAGATGACACATCTAATTTAATATAAACGTAATCTCCCAAAATTGGCGTGCGTTTCAAATAGCTAAGGCAAACAGCGACTATATCTCGTGTAAGAACACCATACGTAGCTTCCGGAACATCCTCAATATTTCTTATACGAACGATTGGCGAATAAACATCATCGTATAATTCTGGAAAGTTATAAAAACAACCCCAAAGTTGGTCTTCATTTAACAAAGGCGTTACGGTTGCGGAAAACTGTAAGCGAGAAGTTTTTAAGAGAATATTTCTAATGGATCTTGATTTTACTTTTATTGTTTTTTAATTACAAGTAAAAACCAAAAGCATATATATTATTGTAGGTAAAGACATTATTTTAAGAAAGACAAGTCAGTTTGTTTAACGGAATATCGTTCTATTAATTTTGTCAGCTTGAGTGAAGAAACGGAAATATAAATTTAAGTAAATATTTCATCTCCTCGAGTGGGGATCGAACCCACAACCACTCGGTTTTACAGTCACACTGCCACTGCGCCACGACTGTTCTATTAATTGTACACTTTATTATTAAAATATGAAAAAAAAAATGAATATATATATTTAGAAATGAAATAAAAAACTGCAGCTGACAGTTAGTATATTAACTGAAACATATTTTTTTTCATATATTTATTTTCTTATATATTCGAAATAGAATTTCTTAATTGTTATTGAAAATAATTAAGTGTTGTCATATTTTTATGCACAATCTATTTCCGCTTTTTTTACACTTTGTACTTATTTCAATTACGTACTAAGATTCGACTTAGTGGTAATAGGATTTTTTTCGTTATTAAAATCAAATCAAATCAGCTTCACGCTGTATCCTGCACGCAGCAGAGTAGGCAGAATGAGCCTAATGTTAAGACACTCCGTACTCCACTTGCCGCCGAATTCTGGAGGCATTGCGTGTGGAGCGGCGGTACTCAACGCCGCGCTTGCCTCGACACCAGAGCGAAGAAATGGAAATATAAATGTTATATGTTACGGTATATGCTTTTTTTTATCTTGTCCTATTAATTTAAAATATTTTGAAATTTACTATCTCTTACATGTTCCGATATAATGCTGTCATTGCTTTTGCCTTCCAGTATTTTGCTTTCTTTTGTAAGACTAATAAATCTTGGAACTAAGCTTAGGCTTCGTAAAAATTGTTCTGAAATAATAAAAAAGATGTTAAATATGTAAACAATCGGAAACATAATTTAAAAATATGTGAATGAATTAAAATTTACTTAAAAACCATTAAAAAAAAATTCACTGATTTGTTTTATTTTAGGAGTTAATAAAATAAATTAAATGGAGGCCAGTTGTGGCGCAGCGGCACTATGTGTGACTATAAAACCGACTGGTTGTGGGTTCGATCCCCACTCGAGGAGATGAAATATTTACTTAAATTTATATTTCCATTTCTTCGCTCTGGAGTCGAGGTTAAGCGCGGCGTTGAGTTCTGCCACTCAACACGCAATGCCTCCAGAATTCGGCAGAAAGTGGGGAACGGAGTGTATTAACACTAGGTTCCCTCTGCCTACCCTGTTGTGTGCGGGATACAGTGTGAAGCTTGTGATTTATAGCCGTGATTTAAAACAATTTAACTTATACCTTTGGGCACGTCGTCTAAAGAAAGTGCAGATAAGAAATTAATTTTAGAGATCTCAGTCCATGTCCGTAAAACGCTTCCGAAACGTAAGTGTCTAAAAGTGCCTGTCGATATGCCCATAGACTTGCGTGATTTATAAACTGCTGAATGTGTCGAAGGTATGTCAGTTGAATGTTTATTCTCGGCTACTTCTCTGCTGTCTTGGGCCTCACTAGACATATTGTATTTTTTTTTATATTAATTGTTAAATACAGTCTAATCATCAAGTATGTACGAATAAATCAATTAATGTCAGATCACAAAATAATGTCACTTTCATTCAAAAAGGTTACGAATTTATAATAAGTTCTACATAAATTATTAAATTACTAGTGCACACGCAGCTTCGCCCGCGTATTTGCACCATTAGTAGTGAACTCTAAAAAAAACCACGAAACACGTGTTCAATAAAATATTTTTAAAAGTCTGAATTTACATTTTTATAAAAATCGGTGGCGATTTAAAGATTTTTCCATACAAACTTTCAACCCCTTATTTGAACCCTTAGGAGGTGAATTCTAAAAAACCATGAAACACGTGTTCACTAAAATATTTTTAAAAGTCTGAATTTCAAATTTTATGAAAATCGGTGCCGATTTTAAAAAAAATCCATACAAATTTTCAACCCCTATGGGATGATCCCTAAGGGATGATCCCTTTAGGGTTAAAATTTTTCAAAATCCCTTCTTAGTGGATGTCCAGATTATGACAATAAACATCTGTCCAAATTTCACGTTTCTACGCACAGCGGTTACGGCTGTGCGTGCGTCATACCTCAGTCAGTCAGGTACATGTCCTTTTATATATTATATAGATAAAAATAGGAAATGAGCGAAATATCAAATTAGTTTGACTTAAACTTAATAAATTTTAGTTTTGAAATTACTGTATTCTATATTTAACAATTCTAAATTACAATACCTTAATTTAAATTTTCTGCATTATTAAAATTTATTTCGTAGATCCCAATCTAAGACACAAAAGATTTAGAGAAATGTATTTTGTTTTTGTTGTTTTGTGTTACCTTGTGCTGTTTTATGTTTTTTATTACTTTATAAAAAAATTCAACGTCTTACAGTATTGCTTAAGTATATTAAACTTTAAATTTAGTGTTCATTTTACAACAAACATTGTTAGACAACATCTTCACATAAAAATAAAAAAATACAAATTCATCATCATTCAGATCATTGGGTATTGGTTTCAACAGTACGACCCTGATTTCAACCAATCGCACATGAGCTTTCAACTATTTTGAGGTAGTTGCGTGTATGTTTTTAACTGAACTTTTGTAAGCGTAAAGGAAAATATATTATGTATGCAGTACGTACTAATCAGCTTTGAGAAACTAAATTGCAAATGAAAAAATATGTAGTGAAAAATGTTAATTTCATATTCCTTAAACTGTTTGAACTATAGAACTGTGAACGTGAAGCTGTGAAGGAATTTTTTGCTGTGAAGCGTATTGATGATTTTGCTTTTTAAATTATTTGTTATTTTTTAATCAGCTTCATCGTGTATCCCGCATTGTGTGCTGAGTGGCGGAACTCAACACCGCGCTTTGCCTCGACAAAACAGCAAAGAATATAGACTTGAATAAAAAAATATTTCCAAGACCAAACGCACAACCAGTCGCTTATACAGTTTACCTCATTTTATTTATTTTTTTATATTTTATTTTCCATATCACGTATTATTGTCCTATAACACAACGTCGTAATTTATTGAAGAAACGTGGAAATTTACGTTCCTACAATTCACCCCTAAGGGTGCAAATAAGCGGGCGAAGCCGCGCGCGCCCACTAGTTATTTATAAATTTATGGTTTAACAAAGCTTTTATATGAGCACACTTGCCTCGTCGTATTTTTTAGAACGTAAATACGTCCACATTCAACATTTGACATGGCTCGAGTTTTAATTTAATATTTTAAATAATAGTGATTGTCTGTTAAGTATGTCACGAAGGCTTGTTATATAAAAATATTATTGTTTTTATTTTTAATTCTATTGAATGTAAATCAAATGTAGAAAAAATACAAATGGCATGTAAAGTTCGTTACTTACACATATATTGAATAAAGAGTTAAAGACAAAGGTCTCTATCTAGTTTACACCTCGTAAATCAATTTGATTTAATTTTGATTAAAAAATCAAAGCTTTTTAAAATAAACTAAAAAGGAAAGAGTAAATAAAAGTGTGATCCATCTTGTGTACAATGGTACTGAAATAAACTTAATGTTTGAATAACTCAACTTTTGGGATACAATCAACCGATCGTCAAAACCGCTGACCCTTCAAACTTTTGATCTCAAATCCCTACTAATTACGAAATCCCATTTTTATATTTCATTAGAGTACAGGTTTTTTTTATAAAATGACAACAAATTTTATATTTTTTATTTTATTAAAATAAAGGTAAATAGATCTAGTTTTAACTTTCTGTACTCACAATGAAGTTAAAATCATTATTAAAAACGAATTGATTTGTGACGTTGAACTTATTTATTCATATCTTAATTAAGATCGCACAGATGGATAGACATTTATTAAGTTAATTCGAAACAAGTAATAAGTAGTTGGAGAAATTGTAATCAATAGATTTTTAATTTTCAATTTAATTTGAATAAAACTTTTTTAATAAACAAATAAACGATAATACACGTAATAAGAAAGAACGCCATCGTACAGAGGCACAAGCGTGTGGCTGTAAATGCGACGGTAGTAGATTCGAATCCCACTCGGTAGAATAAATTATTTTTTAATTAATATTTTGAGTCCAGTCGGGGCATAAAGTGCGCTACTGGTTGTTGGTTTGATCCCCACTGAAACTTGAGAAAATGATTTTTTTCTTGTCTGGTGTCGAGGCAAAGCGCGGCGTTGAGTTCCGCCACTTAACCCGCAATGCTGCCAGAATTCAGCGGAAAGTGGCAACAGAGTGTCTTAACACTAGGTTTCCTCTGCCTACCCTGTTGTGTGCGGAATACATTGTGAAGTTGATTTGATTTTTTGAATTAATATTTTCATTTCTATGCTCTGGTACCAAGGCAAAATAGTTCTGCCACTCAATATAAATTGCTTCAAAAATTCGACGGAAAGTGAGAAACAGAGTGTCTTAACACTAAGTTCTCTCTGCCTACCTTGCTATTTTTGAGATATAGCATGAAGCTAAATAAATGAATGCTATTAAGAGATAGGCGTAGTGAGTAACACTATTTTCATTTACAACTTGTGTGAATTAAGTTAGAATGCCAATTCTTCAAAGTGTGAAAATGAGTTTGATAGAGCTTTCATGTTAGAAACTACCGCTGAATAAGGTCCTTAAAGGAGTTAGGGCGTGAAATAACTGGGTATAATTAAGTGATTCCTTTGATAACTACGAGTAGCAACGAATGTTCTCGACGTTTAAACTTATCAAAGTTATGTGTTAACATTTCAATCGCTGTTACCGCATTTGAAAAATTAATATAATATATTTTTATAAATTCTGTGAATTTATACGTATTATGTTATTAAGATATATTTTTCAAATGGTCAATATCTCGGAAACGGTTAAATTTCATTGCATACTATATGTAGTGAATATAGTTAGAATGATCTCCTCTATCATCTGTACTAGTTTGTATATCACCCAACGAGCATGTACTATGGACACACCGCACTCTGTATATATAATAATGCACCAGTAGTACATGCACATTTTATTTAAGTGCACAAAGTGCACCACTATTAGTGCACACACAAACTGGTAAAAACGCACAAGTACTAGTGCATTCGCACTCTATGCACGAAATAATATATCATTTTTAGGTACGTGTACTCTGTGCACTTCATAACGCAATAATACTAGTACTACTACACAATTACTGGTGTATTATTAGTAGAATACGCGCAGTTTAGTTTAGTAGTATTTTTGTAGTAGTAAGTGTTTATGTTATTGGGATCTATACGTAATCGCGTCACACGAAATACAGGTATGGATAAAAATCGTGAAATGAAAAAAAAATCCTACGTCCAAACTGTTGAGGCATCTTGATTAATTTCTTTAGGTATAGGTTTGAAATATTTTACCCTATATGCTGTTTCCGTAAATGGAGCGCTGCCTCTTCCACCCTGTACAATGACACTCTGTGCATTTAACAGGGTACATTATGAAATATATAAATGGTTCTTAGTGTTGATCGGAAACATTTGAATAAGCGCAAGTTTATTCAAATGTTTCATAATTTCGCTAGTATGATCAATACTTAATAGTCGTAAATAGAAGTTTTCTAATCAATTTACACATTTTTTTCTAAAACATTCAAACTTAAATTGTGAAATAGGTAATACTAAATATTGATGTTTCAGTTCGACGTGTGATCGATGAATCCCACTTT
Organism: Heliconius erato x Heliconius himera; assembly: GCA_013421005.1. NCBI lineage: Eukaryota > Metazoa > Arthropoda > Insecta > Lepidoptera > Nymphalidae > Heliconius > Heliconius erato x Heliconius himera. The sequence goes on along the minus strand of JAATLQ010037873.1, from coordinate 58,646 downwards.
GCTTAACATAGAGTAAATTTACAATTTGAGTATCAATCTGAAGCTCATCTATCAATATCAGAGTTTGATAAATAGAAATGGGCAGGATTACGTCACGTAAAATATTACCGTATTAACTAATTAATTTACTAACGTTACTTTGGAAGTGTTTTAGGAGGATTAATTAACAGAATTAAATCTAATCGTAAAGTAAGAGTGCTTTAGTTTATAAGGTTATTTTCTTTATTAGGGTTCCATCCCTCAGAAGGTAAAAACAAAACACCCCTCGTTCGCACGGCTACTTTTTGTAGTACGACAAAAAGTAGTTACGTATTCACACGGAAGAGATTTTAAGTCGCGGCTAAATTTTATCGCGCACTGCTCCATTTCCCCTCATTCGCACGGGAGACAAAAAGTAGCGTCGTAAAAACCCGGCGAAAGAGATTTTATATCGCGTACAATTTGCCTGTTCAAACGAGCGATTTTAAATCACTTTTTATCCGTCTTTCACGGCAGTAAGACGTGGAAATGGTTAAAGCAAAAGTACTAGCAGTATCGATTTTTTAAATAAATGAATTTGCTTCACGCTCTATCTCATACACAGCAGGGTAGGCAGAGGGAACCTAGTGTTAAGACACTCCGTTCCTTACTTTCCGCCGAATTCTGGAGGCATTGCGTGCTGAGTGGCGGAACTTAACGCCGCTCTTTGTTTCGACACCAGTGCGAAGAAATGACAATACAAATGTAAATAAATATTTCATTTCCCCGAGTGGGGATTGAACCCGTAACCGTCGCGTTACGGTCACATCTTCCTAGTGCCGCTGCGCCGCGACGGCTTCATTTTTATATTAAATTTGTATTAAAAAGTATATTTTTAGATATAAATTATATGTTGAAAAAAAATAATAATTCATAGTTCATTTGTTAGTAACTAATTTTTGTATCGTTCAACTTTCTGATGTCAGTATTTTATGAATTAATTAATTAATTAATAAATCAGCTTCACGCTGCATCCCGTATACAGCAGGGTAGGCAGATGGAACCTAGTGGTAATACACTCCGTTCCCCACTTTCTGCCAAAGTTTGGAGGCTTTACATGTTGAGTGGCGGAACTCAACGCCGTGCTTTGCCTCGACACCAGAGCGCAGGAATAGAAATATAAACTTAAATAAATGTTTCATTTCCTCGAGTGGGGATCGAACCCACAACCGCCGCGTTACAGTCCCATTTTTGTGTCCGTATAGTATTTTATTGATAATAATTAATAATAATCTAAATTAATTGTAAATTTAATGTAATTACAATTTTATTTTAGAAATAAGGATTTTATATTATAATTATTATAAATGCGTTAAATTATTTTCTTACGTTTAAAAAATAGTGCCGAAATAACCAATCATAGCGGAATTCCAGGAGGCGCGGGTTCAAATCCCTCCACGTTCAAAGTTTTAAACGTTTTCTAAATAAGTATTATTTGATGGCTTAACAAAGCTGTTGCTGTGCAAAAGTGAGCACATTTGCCTCCTCGTATTTTTAAGAATGTAAATACGTCGTACGTACTTACAAATATATTAAATAAAGAGTTAAAGACAAAGGTCTCTATCTAGTTTACACCTCGTAAATCAATTTGATTTAATTTTGATTAAAAAATGAAATCTTTTTAAAATAAACAAAAAGGAAAGAGTAAGTAAAAGTATGATCCATCTTGTGTACAACGGTACTGTTAGCTTAATCTCTATATATAATAAGACAGTAAAAATATTTTGTCTGGACATTTAGTAATTTTGACTGAAATGGATAGAGGGACACTTAAAAAGAATAATAGAAAGCAAAAAGATTTTTTTTGAATTTCTTGTCTGTCTATCTGTCTGTCTGTCTGTCTGTCTGTCTGTCGAAATATTTCTGTCCGCATTTTTCTCTGAAAGTACTGAACCGATTTACTTGAAAATTTCACCAATTGCTTTGTTTTAACTCAACTTGAGTACTAAAGTTTAGTTCATCAAAATCGGTTCATTAAAAAAAAAGTTATCGTCATTTGAAAGAAGTCGTAATTAATTCAACACAGAGATAAAGAACGATCTTGAAAGAAATATCAAGTAAATACAAAGATTTTTTGGTTGGTTCGTTCATATAATATATGTAACTAATTTAAAAACTGTACAGGAGTTAATATGCAATTAATACAGTTATTTTACAAATAATATTATGAATCCTACAACCTAAATTAAATTATTCACTGACATCAGCACATTTAACAGAGTATATTATATAGGTAAAAAGAACATAAAGTTACAAAAATATATGCTTGTAATAAATAATTAGCCTTATGTATATTTTATAAATATTAAATATTAACAATGGTCGTATTTTTTTATTTAAAACAATCAAAAATTCTTTGACGATAATGTCGTAAAAAAAACATATTAGAAGTCATTATAGTTGTCAATCAATTCTGCTTATTAAATCAATAATCATGTATTTTAAGGGGGCGAAGTCGTGTGCGGGCCGCTAGTACTAAATATTGGTGTTTCAGTTCGACGTGTGATCGATAAATCCCAATTTGTTTAACATAGAGTAAATTTACAATTATCAGTTCAGTATCAATCTGAAGCTTATCTATCAATATCAGAGTTTGATAAATAGAAATGTGCAGGATTACCTCATGTAAAATATTACCGTATTAACTAATTAACGTACTAACGTTACTTTGGAAGTGTTTTAGGGGGATTAATTAACAGAATTAAATCTAATCGTAAAGTAAGAGTGATTTAGTTTATTAAGTTATTTTCTTAATTAGGGTTCTGTACCTCAAAAGGTAAAAACAAAACTCTTATAGGATCACTTTGTTGCCCGTCTGTCAAGACCATTTATCTCTAGATCGCGTGGAGGCATCAAGCTAAAATTAATGCCAAACATTTCGGTCTATGGTCCTTTAATGCATGAAAAAAAAGGCTTTTCATAGATTTTGTTGCATTTTATATGAAATTAGTTGCGTAATCAAAACCTATTGAGGCCAATCGTGGTGCAGGCACAAAGAGTGGCTGACTGTAAACGCGACTGGTTGTGGGTTCGATCCTCACTCCAGGAAATGATATATTTATTTAAACTAATATTTTCATTTCTTCGCTCCGGTGTCGATGCAAAGCGCGGCATTGGGTTCTGACACTCAACACGCAATGTCTCCAGAATTCGGCGGAAAATGGAAAAAGGAATGTCTTAACATTAGGTTACCTCTGTTTACCCTGCTCTGTTCGGGATACAGCGTGAAGCTGATGTTTTTTTTATCAAAAATATCCGGAAAGTGAAAATTTGTAGATGTTTTATAGAAAAAAAAAATATAAACTTATGTTTGTAGTTCATGCAGTATAAAATGAGTGCATATGCCTCAAACTGAAGTTTATAAACTTTTATAAGTAGTACTTGGAGCTAAAATTGGTACGGAAGCCTCAGTGGGCGTCTCCGACTTGCATTTACCCAGTTTTATTTTTTTATTTCTATTATTATAGGTATAAAACGTGAAAAACCTTTTCACTTCACTTAGTGTTAAAAATATATTTCAATAGCTACAGAATATATATTGTGATCGAAAGGAACGGAGCGTCTTCTTTTATGTTGGGTGAAAATATTTTATTTCCAATTATCTTCTTCTTATGGCTTAGATTTCATCTTATGGTTTGGATTACAATAAAAAATAAACCACATTTGAAATTTAACTTTATTTATAGTGGTTGATTCATACATACAATATATGTAATACTTTAATTAGTTTTATTTAATAAATTAATTAATATTATATTATTATTTATCAATGTAAGAGAGTATCAATGCAATCATGGTTTCAAATAATACGTTCATTATAATAATTATAATTACAGTAAATATAATTCTTTTTATAATTTTATAGATTTTATCGATTACTTTAAAATATACTTTTTTATCTTTTAACTAGTGGCAGAGTTGGACAGTATCTGACCGCTTGACTTTTTGACTTGTATTGACTTTTTAATAAAATGTAACTTGAATATTTTCTCTTAAGTTGCTCTTATATGAGCCATGCCAATGAAGTTCTTTTGACGAAAAATTCTATCTGCTTGAGCGGTTTTTTTATATCTATAGTAAAAGTCAAGCTCAGCGGCGTACTATTAGAGAAATCTTTGTCCAGCAACAGTCGGAGATAAGTTATCGATGATGATTAAGTTTCAATTTGGTTTAAATAGTGTATATTTTATATATACATAGTATTCCAAAATAAAATGAAATAAAACGTGTCTAATAGCAAGCTAGAGGGGTTATATTAAATTTACAAAGTAGCAATTTAATTACGCTTTCATAAGCGAGGCATATTATGGGCCGTAAAATACTATTAGGCTAGCAACGATGCTCCTTATTTGTCTTTATAGTTTCTGTAATCTTCGTTTTTTTTAATAATAAATTTACTGTTTGCATATGTTTTATGTAAAGGGTCAAGCAATAGTCATTTCTAGGCTTTATAATAATTCAGTTTTTACTGTTTTGTTATATTATTACAAATACAGACATATTTTGTTTAAAAATATACTTATACTCTTATATTTATTGACGTGTCTGAATAAAGATGGCATTAGATGTATCTGACGTGGTCTCTAAATTAAGTTGAAAAAAGAGTGTAAAGAAAAAAATGGACACCGAAAATATCGAATGCTTCGCGAATAGTTTAGAGTCTCAATGCTCACTGAGCAGCCACGTGCCCCGGATCACTTATTAAAAGTGGACTTCGAGGTCATAGAGTGGGCTTCGATGACCCTGACCGGTGAACCGGTTGGCCCCACAAACGTAGACGTCCATGTTAAGTCCATTCTGAAGGACCTTAACCCCAAAGAGGCCCCGGGGCCCGACAAATCCCAAATAAAGTCCTAAAGAATCTTCCGATTCAATTAATTTCTTAGCTGGTTCTAATTTTCAACGCTCTTCTAGCAGGTGCTCCTTTCCTATGCTTAAAAATACGCCAACATTCCCTCCAGCTACAGATCTATCAGTCTCATTACCAGCTTAGGAATAAATTACGAGATAATCATTCTCAGTAGATTAAAAAAATAGCAGAGACAAAACAACAGTTCATCAATGAACAGTTCGGCTTCAAATCCCACCACCTTCTATACACCAAGTTCACCGGCTAACGCAACACATCGCAAAATACAGCGTCCATCAAAGCTCGTACTTTTTTCTTTAGGGTCGAGCTACTCTCGTCTCTCCTCGCCCGGTGACGCTGTCGAGACCAATCCAGGTCAACAAAGCAATAGAGTCCATTCGATAAAAAAGGCACTCTTGTTCATTACGTTCTAAAATATTGTCAAGAAAAGTCGTAATTAGAATTAGTGTTAAAGTATTGTAAATAGCACGGGAGTGTGTGCAGCAAGAGTGAATAAAATAATTATAAAAGCTGAATTTTGTAAATAGAACGTTTCATAATTCTCGCAAATAATTATGAACATAACTATAGTAAGTATGTAAGTAATACGCATTTATAGAATATCTAAAGTTTTATTATACTAAGTAAGAAACATGCCACGAGTTGAATAAAATACTGATTAATATAATAATTTTATTATCTAGTGTACATCATACAACTTTGTAAACATTAATCATGGTTCTATAAGGTACGTAACATAATTCAAATAAAATTTTACAGATCACGATTTAGTTATTATCAATTTCTTATTTATTTTATTACGAAAACAAAGCCACAGGTAAAAGCTATTCTTTTTATAATTAAACTAATAACGTTTAATAAAGTTTAATAAATCGTTATAATTAAATTTTATAGATTTATTTTTATTTATTCACGCTGTATCCCACACACAGCAGGGTTCCCCACTTTCCGCCGAATTCTGGATAGACTTTGTGCCACGACTGGGGTTATGAATTATATTAAATAATTTGATTTCCCCTCCCCCCCTGAATTTGAACTCTAGATATTTTTTTATTTTCTTTTACAAAAGTATTATGTAATAAGTTGTACCTAGGCAATGAGAAGAGTATATAAGTACACTTAGAAAGTACAAGTATACATTACAATTTTTAACTAACACTAAATTATTTTTCAAATACCCAAGAACACAAAATTAAAAGAATTAGTGTAATTAATTAAGAGATAATAACTTTATCAAATTGAAGTATTATTATAAGATAAGTCAATATAAAACCCATGAGCTTAAATGGAAGTGATAAATCGACGTCAATGATGTGAAAGAGAGAAAAAGTTAAATTTCCAGTTTCCAGTAGGCCCAACAGAGCTCGTGCTGTACGTCGACTTGATTTATCTGAAACGTACAAAATATAAATGAATACAACTTCTTTAAGATTACAGTTATTAGTTAAAGAATACAGTAAGTAACCAAAGGAGGTGCTACATTAGACACGTATATTTAAGTTCCATAAATAAAAATGGATGGAATTTCTTCATTTGGAGTGGTCAGAGCGCCTGGTCGGTTTCCAGGAGGTGCGGGTTCGAATCCCGCTACGTTCAAATTTTTATACGTTTTCTAAGAAAGTAAACAAATTAAATTAACAGTGTCACGATGATTCAAAAATTATTTAGTACGTAAAGGTATCCTTTTGGATACCTTAACTTATTAACGCAACATTTGAATGTGCCGTCATTTATGCAGTAAAGTGTTGGCAACTCTAAAAAATACTCGACAGTTCAGGGCCGTAAAAAATCAATGCCACCAAACCCACAACTACCTATGCATAAAAGGGTAGATTCAACGCGGCATTAATGAAAAGTTGGCCAAAGACAAAGTTCTCGCAAATGCATGCAAAGGCGTGGAGGCCATTGGACAAATAGGCTAAAATTGTTTTCTATTTTATTCAAATCTTACGTTAATTTTGGGATACTTTAATTACATGGCTTTATGATCTTAGTTATATAAATAAATACTTAAAGGGCTTATTATTTTATGGGCTTACAGTTTTTTTGTCGGTTCACTTTTTGAATTAAAAACTTTTAATTAATAATACCTAACATATTTCCATGCAGCCTGCTCACAAGCGTTTCTCTTAGTGTGGACACCTCTGCATGTATTCGGCCCGCATATATGCAAGGCAAGGATAAAGGAAAATATTGAATTCCTATAAATATAACGATCCAATATAAAAGTGTCATTTCAAACTGAAAAAGAAATAAATAAAAAAATAATAAATATGATAAAAATATATTATACAGGTGGAAGTGTCAGCACCACATTAAATGAAACCACAGTTTTAACTACTCTATAAAAGCCTAATATAATTCAGAAAAAAATAAATTCCCAAAAAAGAAAAAGTTTATTTTCAAACAAAATAAATAATAAAATTGTCATTTTAAAACAAAACGCCATTTGTAAGGATGACGCACGCACACATAAACCTATCAAAGGAACACCGCCGCACACGCCTCATTTCGAAATCGAGTCGTATGTATTGGCGATAAAGTTCAAAGTTGTTTAACCTTTAGTAGTATTTTTGTAGTAGTAAGTGTTGATTTTGTCGATTGAGTTGATTGAGGCCGGTCGTGGCGCAGCGGCACGAGTTGTGACTGCAAAACCGACTGGTTGTGGGTTCAATTCCCACTCGAGGAGATGAAATATTTACTTAAATTTATATTTCCATTTCTTCGCTCTGGTGTCGAGGTTAAGCGCGGCGTTGAGTTCTGCCACTTAACACGCAATGCCTCCAGAATTCGGCAGAAAGTGGGGAACGGAGTGTCTTAACACTAGGTTCCCTCTGCCTACCCTGCTGTGTGCGAGATACAGCGTGAAGCTAAGTGTTTATGTTATTGGGATCTATACGTAATCGCGTTACACGAAATACAGGTATGGATAAAAATCGTGAAATGAAAAAAAAATCCTACGTCCAAACTGTTGAGGCATCTTGATTAATTTCTTTAGGTATAGGTTTGAAATATTTTACCCTATATGCTGTTTCCGTAAATGGAGCGCTGCCTCTTCCACCCTGTATAATGATCATAATGAACCTTTGGAAAAAATAATTTATAGAAAGTACTTTTTGTTGTCATGTTTACCCAACACGCTACGCTTCACGCTTTATCCCTAACGTGCTAACCAGAGATAGGGAGCGTCAAACGATAAGATCTCTGCACCCCTTTCACTTCGTCATCTTCAATCAACCTTTTAATACATGCCTTTCGGGGTGTCATGCTTTTTGCTTGACTTTCCTCCAGTATTATCGATAATATGTTTTTTAAGGTCAAGACAAGGTTATCGGTTGCAATACGCCTTCCCTCATCTATTTCGTATTTGCCATCACTACTATATACGTCCCAAATAAAACACTTCATACACCTGTTCTAATATCTTTCCATTTACGCTGATCTTGCATTACCTATTAAATATTCTATATCATACTAAATTTACAATTACTTCATAGCACTTTTATTTATAATTTACACCCATATAGGACACTAATACTTATGTATATATCTGTACTGTACTTAATGTACCTACATAAATATATTTTTAAAACTAAGGTTTACCGTTCCATATATAATGTGTTTTGATAAGGAGTAGGCTAACAACAAAGTGTTGACAAATATTGTTATTAGCAGGATTACAAACTGAAAATAAGAATAGAAAGTTTTATTTCCACTTTATTTATAGAGTTAATAATTTTATCTATAGTTATTTTATACATACTTGCCATTTATTTGCACTGTATAAGCAATCATGTATTTTAATAACTTTATTATACATATTAATAACTTTTTGTAAGTTGAAGTACTGAGATGACAAGTTTTTGTCTTGTTTTTTTTGCGAAAAAAAATTTTTTTGAGAAAAGTTGCAATAAAACATTAAATCACTTTGGGGCTTAGGACAAGATAACATTAAATACTTAGTAATTAATTTAATTCTTTGTAAAATAAGCCTGAAGAAATGTCCATAGTAATATAGCTCCAAAACATCATGTGTTAACAGTGTCCATATGAGCATAGCTGACAAAAAATCATCTTCACGACTAGAAAGTACTATGATTATACAAAGAATAAGTGTATGTACTAAAATAATCTTTATAATATAAGGGATTTTTGTATCAGATTTATTCAATCTTGTCTCATCATCAAATGTATTTAGCTCATTAAAAAACATATATAATCTTCTATGAAAGATGTTTTCCAAGAAAGTGGAAAGTGAAAACCGAAATAAATCAATAAATCTAAGCAATAGTATAATTACTGTTGCATGATTTGTATATAAATAAATGACTATAAGGAATGAATTAAGAATTATATAATAACATCTTAATAGCCATACAACTTTTTTATTGGTAATATCCAAAATGGAAATATTATGTACTCCAAATATACATCTCAAATATATTAGACATTTTGAAATAAAATCTATACGAATTTTTATATTTGTATTTTTAGGTTGCACAAAATTATTGACCAGCACCGGTGAAGACATGTTTCAATGGCGCAATGTAATTTCGACTTCGGTATCGGCTACAACTGCATTATGGCGTACAATTAATTTCTTTGAAACTCATTTGTTTAATAGTGTTTTTTGTCATGAAATCACAATACTACGGATATAGAATAATAATCGGTTACTAATGCCATCAGTAACCGATCAGATGGATTATTATTTTTTTAATTTTTATTTTTTATTTGCTGCACGAATTATTCCCGCATAGCATTATAGGCAGAGGGAACCTGGGAACCTAAAGTTAAGATACTCCGTAACTCTTAAGGCACTTCCGTTCAGCACTTCCCGTTGATTTCTGCAGGCACACATTGCTCTAAATCGATTATTATTTTAGAAGTATCTACATCGCGCTGCTGTTCAGCTTGAAGCCAATTGGGAGAGAGTTTGGCAATTTCGATGCGTTTTGGCTCTACACGCTACTGCTTTCAAATCGGAGGGTAAGAGATTTCGAGAAAAGAAATCAACGTGTGACATACTTTTACCTTCTTAGTACATTACATCGAAATCAAAAGATTGTAAGAAATCCCACCATCTATGAGCCCTAGGAGTCAGCTCTTTCTTTGTTTAAGACGATTTTATATAGTTAATATCCTTAACTATTGTAATTTTTTTACTGTGCAGTTATTGCCTAAAATGTTTGATCTCAGGCTTCCAATTGAGATCACCTTTCAATGAAGTCAGACGGTACAAAAGTGTAATTATTTGAAAAAAGTTTCGCACGAACTGACGGAAGTAAGTTTTTTTTTTAAATTAAATCAGCTTCACGCTGTATCCCGCACTCAGCAGGGTAGGCAGAAAGAACCTAGTGTTAAGACATTCCGTTCTCCACTTTCTGCCGAATTCTGGAGGCATTGCGTGTTGAGTGGCAGAACTCAACGCCGCGCTTAACCTCGACACCAGAGCGAAGAAATGGAAATATAAATTTAAGTAAATATTTCATCTCCTCGAGTGGGGATCGAACCCACAACCAGTCGGCTTTACAGTCACACCTCGTGCCGCGTGCGCCACGACTAGCCTCGTGAGATAAATTGCCGCAATTGAGATACAGTCTCCGGAGGCGATAGAGATGTCAAAGCCTCTATTTTTTACGATTAGGCTTAATCTGACCAGCCTCTACTTCAAACCCCAAGAACTCTACCTTCGTCTTGAGGAAGGAGCACTTCTTTAGGTTTGAAGAGAAACCAGCCTTTGTCAGAACACTATATTAAGAGTTCATACACCAGACTCCAAATCGGGAGAGACAATCAAAATGTCATCAACGTACACTATTACGAAATAATATATAATGCGGATATATAATTAATCGTACTGTACTGTATTATAGATATTTTCTTTTGTGTTTAATTTCTAGTTCGTCCCTTTTTGAAAGCCATTTTATAAGTAAAAAGAAACTGTAGTGTAGTAATCTGCATAAAATCAGAAATATATAAGTTATCTTTTTAAGTGAGGCCAGTCGTGGCGCAGTGGCACAAAGTGTGACTGTAAAACCGACTGGTTATGGGTTCGATCCCCACTCGAGGAGATAAATTTTTACTTAAATTTATATTTCCATTTCTTTGCTCTGGTGTCGAGGCAAAGCGCGGTGTTGAGATCTGCCACTTAACACGCAATGCCTCCAGAATTCGACAGAAATATGAAAATAATTCATACCCCAAAGTGGGAATCGAACACGTGCCGCGATGGTTTCTATAAAAGAATATAAAGCATTCTTCATTCACTAGCAAATGTGAATAATTTGTTGACTAAGATAGATAACAGTTAAAAAAAAGGAAGAAAAATTAAACAATAGATTATTATTAAAATACAAGCAAAAAAACAATCACGACGGAAGGAAACAGCACAGTAATAAAATAAAGTAAAAAAAATTGGAATGCTTGGAAGTTCCAAACCATAATACTACTACGGGGTGAAATTGTGTCATCATCATCTGCATTTATTGCAAACAAAGAAATGCTACAAATAAAAGAAATATTAAATGTATGGCATTTTTTCTTGCTCATAATCTAAGCTTCGCAACCCAATAGGTCTCTATGACGCTCGAGCAAATCCTGAGTTAGCATGGTCGGCTCCCCATCTACAACGCGTGCAGCCTGACACAATCCAATTGTGTCATGATGACCGTTTATGGGGATATTAAAACGTAGATATATTCATGGCTTAAATATAATTAAGACCAGTCGCGGCGCAAAACGTAAATGTCCCAGGTTGTGGGTGTGATTCTCACTTGAAGAAATTCCGAAATGTGGTGTCGTGGCAAAACGCGGTGTTGAGTTCCGCCACTCAACACTCACTCACAGCTGCCAGAGCTCGGTGGAAAATGGAGAACGGAAGTGTCTTAATAGGAACAGAGTGTCAGCATCACGTTTCCAAGCTCCCTCTGCCTACCCTGCTATGCACAGGATACAGCGTGAAGCTAAAAAAATATTATCTTAAAAATATATTCTATTCACTAAAAATTGACATGGCAATGTACGACAAGTTATGAATGCTTGCCGTTGTAGACCCAGACTGTGTCTGTGTGATGTGTGTGGGTGATGATTTTGGAAATACGCAACGAGAGGGACAAACCTTCCTAGCATACTAATTGAGGAAATAATTTACCAGATAAAGAGTAAAAGTTGGACTTGTAGATAATAAGCCCTTTTTCATAATTATTTAGCTATCGATATTTATGAAGGAGTAGATTATTAATCAGAACAATCTTTATAGAAATAAATTGAGGCCGTCGTGGCGCAGCGGCACGAGGTGTGACTTTAAAACCGATTGGTTGTGGGTTCGATCTCCACTCGAGGAGATGAAATATTTACTTAAATTTATATTTTCATTTCTTCGCTCTGGTGTCAAGGTCAAGCGCGGCGTTAAGTTTTGCCACTCAAAATCCAATGCCTCCAGAATTCGGGATAAAGCGGGGAACTGAGTGTCTTAACACTAGGTTCCCTCTGCCTACACTGCTGTGTGCGGGATACAGCGTGAAGCTGATTTGATTGACAAATTTTACTTGCTAACTGTGAGAAAATATTGTTACGGGCCACCCGGCTTGTCGGCAACTCTCGGGTACGCTGTCGCCGAGCGGTCGGAGAGAGGTTTGGCGGGAAAGGAATGACGCGCTCTTATAATGTCAAATTTGGGCGGGAAAATGTTCTGGTTGGAGTGAGCAGTACAGTGAATTTGAATTAACAAAATTGTTAGAAATATAGCTATTGGAAGTGAATAAGTGTTTCAATATCTACTTTTTGCGTTGCAATATTATTTTTACAGATAGCTTAATACCTCCTGAATAGCAAATAATAATTTCACATTTGTGATTAGTGATTACTTATTGAGAAAAATATTTCTCTATTTTTATTTTAATTTTTATAATAGTAAACAGTTTCTATATATACTGATAATGTAGGTACTTGTGTTATTCAACACTGAGCAGAGGCATTATTTAAACCAAACATTGTTTCGGTACGTCACTAAAAACATACGTAGAATAAATTCTTACAATAAAACCATGTTGTTTCAGTATAAGAATTTTCATAAAAACTATTTTGCTTAGAATATGTTTGTCTTAAATTATAATACGTTTATTGAACTTTTCATTTAGTTATATGTATCTTTTAATTTATTTAGTTCATTAAAGTACTTTATTAATAATATTACATCGTTTAACGTTGCTAGCTGTAGGGTCGGCCTTCAATATGGGCATCGAGGACGTAAAGCTAATTATTTATTTTATATTGTTAAATATCCCAATTAGTTGAGTAATTATTGAAATTTTGTGTGTGCAACCGTATGTCATATTTTTATGCTCATTGGTACGGTGCTCTCCCTAATATTTTTTAGCTTTCTTAGCATAGAGACATAAAATATTAATTAAAAAAATCTTTTTAAAAATAAGCTTTCTAAATTTTTTCACAGTTTCATTTGATACCCATATAAGGTGGGATAGGATTAATAACAATATTGATTATAATATTATATTGTAATCCAAATTTCAACTCAATGGTCACTGGGAAGTGGGTCAAATTGCCACTAAGACGGCATGTCAAACGAAAGCTTGTAACAAGTAATTTTGTTATATTGTCGAAGTCTCTGCCTATATACAGGATGGAAGAGGCAGCGCTCCTTTTACGGAAACAGCATATAGGGTAAAATATTTCAAACCTATACCTAAAGAAATTAATCAAGATGCCTCAACAGTTTGGACGTAGGATTTTTTTTTCATTTCACGATTTTTATCCATACCTGTATTTCGTGTGACGTGATTACATATAGATCCCAATAACATAAACACTTACTACTACCAAAATACTACTAAAGGTTAAACATCTTTGAACTTTATCGCCAACACATACGACTCGATTTCGAAATGAGGCGTGTGCAGCGGTGTTCCTTTGATAGGTTTATGTGTGCGTGCGTCATCCTTACAAATGGCATTTTATTTAAAATGGCAATTTTATTATTTATTTTCTTTGAAAAAATAACTTTTTCATTTTTGGGAATTTATTTTTTTCTGATTTATAGAGTAGTTAAAACGAGTACAAGTAGGCTTTTATAGAGTAGTTAAAACTGTGGTTTCATTTAAAGTGGTGCTTACACTTCCACCCTGTATAAGTACGAGTATGTTAGTTATTTGTTGTACTTTCTTACGTTTTACAGTGAACGACTTGCTCTATATTATGCGAGCTTACACCCTTGGCTTCGTTAGCGCAGTCTTTATTTAAAATTTAATATAGGTCAGTAAAAAATAATTACAGCATGAAAGCATATTACTTAATATTTATTAATATAGTACATAATATATGTAGTAGAAAGTTTTGATTAAAAACATTTTTATTTGTAATCAGCTTCACACTGTATCCCGTACACAGCAGAGTAGGCAGAGAAATTTAGTGTTAAGACATTCCGTTCCCCATTTACCGTCGAGTTCTGGAGGAATTGCGTGTTGAGTGGCGGAACTCAACGCCGCGCTTTACCTCGGCATCAAAGCGCAGAAATGGAAATATAAATGTAAATAAATATTTCATCTCCTCGAGTGGGGACCCACAACCAGTTGATTTTACAGTCACACTTTGTGCCCCTGCGACACGACTGGCCTCAATTTTTATTTGTAAAATAACTTAAATTATGTTTGATTGATGTACACCATTGAATATTAAGGTTTACTTTTTTGTATATTATATGTAATTCAAATAAGCATTTTGTGGAGCACTTTGTAATTAAAGAAAAATAAATATAAATTTCATATAAGCAAAACTGTCTTAGGGGCTTGTGTAGATTATTGTGCCATCGGTCACTGTCAACATGCCCTTATAAAAGAAAATTCCAGGTAAATGTTGTAGCTTTGTGGTTATCAAAAGTGCAGTAATATTTTGAGTAGATCATTTCTCATGTTTACGGCCCTTGAGATAAGGTTAGAGAGCTTAGACAATTTTTCTTTCAGGGTTACAAAATACTGACGCAGGAAGAGACAGCCTTGTCATGATGAATGTTCCGCGATGCTTTACGGAATACAGAATCGTCCTTAACAAAGACGAATAATGAATTCTCCTGTCCATTGTTCAGCATCGTGCATAATATTTTTTTGTATAAAATCTTTTAACATAAACGTTTTTATTTTCTCTTAGAAACGAATACTGAGGAGTGTGTAAGTTTCTCAAATCTTCTTGTAATATTATAGTGATTATAAGAACAATATAGTGTAGCACTGATTCACAAACTGTTATTTTTTTGTATACGCACATGTGTCAAGGCACTCCCTTCTCCGCAGAATTTGACATAGCGTGTAGAATAGTGGAATTTATTGTAGCATCCTTACTAGATCATGAAAATTCCTCCTCCCATAGTGTTTTCAGATTGCGCCACGACAAAGCAGTGAGAAAGTCAAAGCAGTCTAGTGAGTAAGAAGAAGTACACAATTCATCTAAGTAGTTCATTTTGTAAAATATGTTACAATTTTAATTAAAGAACTAACTAATTTAAAATATTCCTAAACTTTAAAGATAATCCAGTAACACTACGTTCGACACGTAAGCTAAGCCTCGTAGTTTCTATGTAATTACTGTTCGAACTGTGTCGCAACCGCTTCAACGGAAACTAGGTAAATTTTGCTTAGCATTCACATCGTATTACTCGTGAACAATATATATTTATGCCTCAAGCCTGTAAAATAAAGAAAAAAATAAAATATTAATTAAAAATTCTTTTTAAAAAAATATTTGTAAAAACAAAAACCCCGACTGCATCAAACTAAAAAGAAAATAAACAAGCCCAATAGTTTATTAGGATTAACAGTAGGGACCTCTTTAAATTATGCGAGGTTCCTGGTAAAGATTTTATTGATTGAAGAATTACTTATAGGTCCCGACTGTTAATCCTAATAAACTATTGGGCTTGTTTATTTTCTTTTTAGTTTGATGCAGTCGGGGTTTTTGTTTTTACAAATA
>JAATLQ010037873.1:22746-42675 GCA_013421005.1 Heliconius erato x Heliconius himera | reverse complement strand
CCTGAAATTGAGCTCTTGAATTTGATACCCATATTTTAGTATTCGAAACGAAAATATATTTTTTTGCTAAGTCCAATGGCGTACCACAGCCGCCATGATTATTTTTTATTAACGTCACCTATCTAAGAACACTTGGGCTGCTAATACGAATCTAACGATACCTCAAATATGTAAATCCGTTCAGCGGTTCTGGAGATACGAGGTAATAAAGAATATTACATACATACAAGATACGCGCGAAAAACATAACCCTTCCTTAGCAGTCGGGAAAAAATAAGTTTTCATTCAAAAGACCCCTGTAATAAAAAAAAAACATTCAAAAAATATAAAATAAAATTAAATCAGCTTCACGCTGTATCCCCACTTTCTGCCGAATTCTGGAGACATTGCGTGTTGAGTGGCAGAACTCAACGCCGCGCTTTGCCTCGACACCAGAGCAAAGAAATGGAAATATAAATTTAAGTAAATATTTAATCCACTCGAGGGAGTGGGGATCGATCCCACAACCAGTCGGTTTTACAGACACACTTCGTGCCACTGCACCACGACTGGTCTAAATCAAAATATAAATTATATTTTTATCGTGCTAGAAATTTATTTACTTTTAATTTTTGCTGTTCATATGCGCTACATACAAAATTTGACAATTATTGTTCATGTCGTAGAAAAAATAATATTCATCAGCACAATACTTTCATGCAATAATTATTTTCATTTTAGTATTTCTGATTTTCTGTATAAAAGTTCTGTTTAAAAATATTTTTAAATTAATGTTGTATTTTTTACTCTTTAGTTTTTTTATTCTCAATTTAGCACCAAAGCAAGCAAGCGAATCTAAACACGATTTACCTCTACCTTTCTTAGGTAGCCACCTTACGGCTCAAAGTCCAGTATCTAGATGTTTCTTTCATGGTGTATTTTATTAATTAAATCCTATCCTTTAATATGACAGTTTCGATTAAAAGCAACATTGATTATATGTAATTTCATTGTCATCCGAACTCACATCAGCTCGATCGGACACTGGAAAGTGGGTCAAATTGAGCTTGCAATATTTCCCATACAGTAATTAGATTAACGGCAAGTTAAATAAAAGCATGTAAAAAGAATCTTATTATGTAACTATATTGATTTAAATCAATTTTATCAATAATTTAAAATTTTACACCGATAATTTATAATTTAAGTTTTTTTGCCCATACTATAGGGACGTACCTACACGATGTTGAAAATCGTGCAAAGTGCAGTGTTTAGACCTTAGCAATTATACCGGGACGATGATTATGTATTATATTGTAATACTTGAATGTCATTTGTTTCACTTTTGTAGATAATATTTTTGAACATTTTTAATGTGTTCAAGTTAAAATTTTTATACGTTCTCTAAATAAGTATTTTTCTTTCCTAAGTGTGGAATAACACTTTAAAAATGTTCAAAAATATGTAATAAATAGCATTCTCTCTTGCGAGACGATAATTCTTAGTAATTATCTTTGGGTAGCGGAAATTTGTAAAAATTTCCCTACAGAGACGTTAACAACATAACTAACTTGTAACAAATGTATAAAAATTTTGACGTAGCTTGATAAGAACGTATTTCTTAGTGGTCAGAGCGCCTGGTCGGTATCCAGGAGGCGCGGGTTCCAGTCCCGCGACGTTCTAATTTTTATACGTTTTCTGAAGAAGTATTTGTAGATAATTTTATTAAACTATTATTTTCTAAAATTATTGATGATAAAAAAATATTATTAGCTATCTATCTTTTCGCAATATTATTCGCTCCTCTGTACACTCCACTAATAGTTAATTGTGATCTTTATAATGTCTGAAGTTTAGTGATTAATAATTATTTACAGGTCGGCTGTGATTAGCATCGTCTGTTGCTTTAATAATAAATAAATATTTGATCATAACGATTCTCTTAGAGAAATAAATAATAAGCATTTCTTAGTAGATATTATTTTCAAAGTACGAAGATATTAGTCAATTAAAGTTAATAGATTGAGTTTGTTAAGTTGTACGAATAGTACGAGTGGGTACTAAGTTTTGAGTTCTTCCTTGTTAACAAAGATTTGCTTTCCTTAAACTTACAATCTGGATTGAGCAATCTATAGCAGAACTTTTTTATTTGCTCTCTGGCACTGAACCAAATTTATATAAATTTTGCTGTTACTAAACTTCTACAATTTTTCATATGTGTCTATATATATGTATGTATATGTTACACTCTTTTCAGGTTTCGTACCTCATTAGGAAAAACAGAACCCATATATCAGGTCAGGATCAGTTTATTTAAAAAAAACGTATAAACATTTTTGAACGTAGCGGGACACGAACCCACGCCTCCTGGAAACCGATCAGGCGCTCTGACCACTAAACCATACATTCTCATCAAGCTACGTCGAAATTTTTATGCTACGTTCTACGTTCAAATTTTTATAAGTTTTCTAAAATAAGTATTTTTCTTTCCTAAGTGTGGATTAACATTATACATACAACATTATACATACATATTAAATGTTTAAAATAGCATTATACATACATATTAAATGTTTAAAATAGGATCAGTTTGTCGACTCTGTCTATTCATATATCTAGACCATTTCGACATCGACCATTTTTTTTAATTTAATTTTATTTATTTATAACATATTACATAAAAAATATTTTTCTTCGCGGTCTTAAGCCCGATTTGGCTTGTATGACCACTCCTCCGCACACTCCTCCTTCCACTTCTTAGTACATAAAGTTAAAGAAAACATAAAAAGCATACAAATTACAGATAATTTTAAGAAACATAAAAAAATATGAAATAACAACAAGTGTCGTTGTGAGGTAGGTTGATAAAAGACGCGTTTTTGTAATTACGCGTACGTTTTAAATTTCCAGCTACAGTATGTTCCTTTTGTGTTAGGCGAACCAACAAATCAGAAACAAAATCCAGCTTTTACAATAAATTTATTTACACTTGTTATATACACATATACTCTCGTACTCACAATATTGAAATATGAATTGTAATGACAAGTTGTCTTGACAGTATCTCAGAACGTAATGAACACGAGTGCCGTGTTGTTTGTGCTTATATTGGAAATCCACCGGAAAAGACGCAGCACACTACCGCCACTTAATACAATCGATAATGGAAACAATATCAAATGACGTACTCGTAATTACAGTGACACCTATTACTACATTATAAGTAACTTATGCTAACAGCTCGGCCATCCTGCTAATCGCGAGTCCATTCGCGATTTAAGAATAGTTCACAATTTTTAAATGTCCTAATTTAAATAGCTTTAGTTTTGTGCCGACAGTTACATAACAATTATATTTTTAGCACAAGTGAGGATATTTACAAAAACGATTAAATTAGATATATTCACATGTCATAATATGTAAATTATACAATTTGAAATACATTTTCTTAATTCGTAATTTTCTTTCTTTACATAAAAGTAGACTCATGTGATGTCTGTAAAAGAGTCCTGTTATTCCTTAACTAAAATTAAATAAAGTAAATGTTAACTACACTGAATTCGTTACGCAATTAAATTGATTATACAAAATACTTATAAATTATATTTTACATTGCAAACATTTTTTTTTGTATTTATACATTTTTAGTTTTTTGATTTTAGATTTATACAACAATTATATAATTATCTATATTAGATAATATACAATTATGTAGATTTATACAATTCAATAATTCTCATTAACACAATGAGCCATCAGTATACATACATAGCCATATACATTCATGTTATAATTTAATTATTACATATTATTATTATTTTTTTCACAAGAATTTGGTTAAACAATACTAACAACGCTACATGGCAGATTCCTATTTAATATCGAACACTTATTTTAGTACATTAAAAGAGCATGTTATTATTAATGACATTTCAATTCGTAAACTAAGCAGATTCATTAATTTAAAATAAATAAATCGGTTTCACGCTGTATCCCACACACTGCAGGATAGGCAAAGAGAAAACAAAGTGTTCAAGACACTCCGTTCCTCAGTTTCTGCCGAATTGTGGAGGCATTGCGTGTCGAGTGGCAGAACTCGACGCCGCGCTTAGCTTCGACCAACACTAGAGCGAAGAAATGAAAAATATAAATTTAAGTAAATATTTCATATCCTCGAGTGGGGATCGAACCCACAGCCAGTCGGTTTTACAGTCACACTTTGTGCCCCTGCGCCACGACTGGCCTCATTCATTAACTTTCATATATTTTATAAGCTTAACATATAAAAAGTACTGCTAAATAGCACCAACATGACTGTATAGAATTACTCTATTTCCTATTAAAGACCCATATATATTATCAAGGTTATTCTCAACTCAACCACAGCTAATAATTAATGACACACGTTCACTTTATACATTGTACAAATCTTACATATAAAAGCAGCTCATTTGAAAAAATATTCAACACACAATTTGTGTAGCCATGATCAGTCAAATACAATAAACAGAACGTGACACCGCTCGCCACGTTACTCCCATATTCAAACTATATTATCACAACCATAATGACTGCCATCTTCACCCCCATAATCTCCATCCTCACCATGATCCTCATCATCACCACGATCCATATCATCACCATGGTCCTCCTAACCATGATCCTCAACACAACCATGATTATTAGCCTGTCCTCGTCCATTACTGAACACTGTTACTGTTTTTTGTTTTTCAGATCAATAATATTTCAAACATTTTTTTTAGGATTCATAACTTAAGCTACTGTACCTACCTACCTACCTACGTATGTCTCTATTTGTATCTATTGCTACACCGTGATCATTTCCACCATTTACCAACCAATAGCCATTATTTCACACCGATTT
This sequence comes from Heliconius erato x Heliconius himera, assembly GCA_013421005.1. Classification (NCBI taxonomy): domain Eukaryota; kingdom Metazoa; phylum Arthropoda; class Insecta; order Lepidoptera; family Nymphalidae; genus Heliconius; species Heliconius erato x Heliconius himera. Next base: position 37,811 of record JAATLQ010037873.1, on the reverse strand, counting down.
AAAAGTTTTATTTTATAAGAATTTTGCTTCGTGTCTCATCGTAAACACATTTATACTAACATATTTATTAAAATGAATATACTTAATTCTCGTCGTTTGAGAACGACTCGCTATGAATTTATTCCAATCCGGTCAATTACAACAATTTAAAAGAAATACTTTAATATCAATTAAAATTTCGAAAAATCAATCAATTCTTATTCATTTTCTTTAATGAGCTCAAAAAAGACTTCACTAACCTGATTCTTAAGCTCCCTTTATCCTTAAACTCGAGTATTTTGCATCCATTACCCTTAACCTCTGCTATTATCCATCCATTACCATTAACCACGGGTAACAACCATCCATTATCCTTAACCTAAAATATCATCCATCCATTACCCTTAACCACGGGTAACATCCATCCATTATCATTAACCTGAAATGTTATCTAACCATTGCCCTTACCCTCGGGTATCATCCATCCATTATCCTTAACCTGAAATATAATCCATCCATCACCCTTAACCTCGGGTATAATCCATCCATTACCCTTAACCTCGGGTAAGATTAAAATGATTAAAGACGAATGATATGGGACGAATGATGAGGGACGAATGATGAGGGATGAATGACGAGGGACGAATGATGAAGGATGAATGCTTAACCCCTTAACCTCGGGTGGCATCCATCCTCAAACCCTTTCCTCGGGCATCATCATCCCTTAACCCTATCCTCGGGCATCACTCAACCCCAAACCCTATCCTCGGGCATCATTCATTCTCAAGCCCTATCCTCGGGCATCATTCAATCTCAAGCCCTATCCTCGGGCATCATTCAATCTCAAGCCCTATCCTCGGGCAATATTATTTTCCATGTTCCTGAAACTCAAACAATATAAGCTTAGACTTGCACACATCATAATAACTTTTTTATCAACCTACATTACCATTAAGTTCCTTCCAATTCATAACCTATTCAAATAACTTTGACATTCGAAATTCATAAAAATTAATAAGTTAACCGACACTGTATAATCTGGCCATAAATGCACATAAATGATATTTTATCTTTACAATTACACGACTTTTAATCGTTATAAAGTAATAATAACCAAGAATATTAACGCTCCAGAGAAAATTACAAATCAAAACACTCAATCGACGATAATGGACTAATAAATAAATAAAATCTAGATTTGTCTACAATTACGTGAAACAGGGCCAATACTTTGACATCATGCTAACAACAAACAAATAGCAAACGGAAAAGAAAGTCAATTGAACAAATAATGAATGCCACCAAAGTTCCCAAAACTGGCTGGTCCTCACGGGGTAAAGAGAATTACACTGTAATATCTACATTGACAACATTGACATTACAAATTTCAATTCAGATAATTCATCAATTCTAAACATACTACACATAAAGAATATATGTAGAACAATTCCGCATGATGATAAAACAAAATCATATTGACTTTTTTATGACAACAAAATAGTTACTTCACTAATATTATTGTCAAAAACAATTCTAATATCATTTATAGTTAACCAATATCTATTGGTAGCGAAATACAATATCCTCCATACGATGTAAAAGCTTTCCAAAGAATGACAAAAACAACGAAAGAAATATTCCAGATATGTAATAAATAAATTTGAATTTACCCATTATAAATATTTCAAAATAAGTATTCCAGAAAGTCTTGATAACTGAAATTATTCATGATTAATTCATGAATGTCATATATCTTTAAACGTGTGAAATATCATGGTGTCAAATATCTTTAAATATCACCCGTATAAGTAAATACTCTATTGGAAGAACTAATATCCTATCGATCATGTATACCAACGTAGATGCTATAAGCAATTGTATACTTCTTTTAAAGTATATCTTAAACAATCTCAAATTCTAAATTTATCAACTACCCTCAAAGCTGAAACGTTACATAAGTACTATAAAATGGAAAATGTTTAGGTATGCACATCATCTAGTGTATTCTCAAATTATCCAACCTTCCAAATTTATCCAATAATTCCCTTCATAAAAAAAAACCACTCTGGCTGTTATAAAAGTTATCAACCACCACACAACGAAAAATTCGAAGTACAAGATTTCTATGTATCGTCATCAGTAAACTTTAACTGTTAAAACTATTTATTAAAATTTCCATTGAAGATTTTTTATTTATCCGTTTGTTGTTTGTTTGATGTAAAAGAAATAAGAGTAACTAAAAACTATAAATAGAATAGCAACACTCTGCTTATATTCACTGCTTATATAGAAAAATTAAAAATTATAGAGAACTCAATTTACATACAAATTATTCAGCTATCTTTAAGGAGTAAGAAAAATGAGAAAAAGAAAAAAAAAAGAATATATATAGTCTACTTACACTTTATGAGCGTGGCAGGAAATTTTGTATATCCTTTCGTAATCCCGCTTCTGAACTGTTAGGCGAACCAACAAATCAGAAACAAAATCCAGCTTTTACAATAAATTTATTTACACTTGTTATATACACATATACTCTCGTACTCACAATATTGAAATATGAATTGTAATGACAAGTTGTCTTGACAGTATCTCAGAACGTAATGAACACGAGTGCCGTGTCGTTTGTGCTTATATTGGAAATCCACCGGAAAAGACGCAGCACACTACCGCCACTTAATACAATCGATAATGGAAACAATATCAAATGACGTACTCGTAATTACAGTGACACCTATTACTACATTATAAGTAACTTTTGCTAACATTTGTTATAAGAAAAAGAAATGTTATATTTTTTTATTAGTTTATTGCAGAATTAAGTTTTCTTTTGCTTTTTTTTGTTGCGTTGGTGTTAAAAGGGCATTAACTCTTGGGTCTAAGAACGTCCCATTAATAAAAACTTCATTTTCAAATAAAAGTTTTTGTCTTTCTATCATTGAAGCGACAGTTTTATCGGAGAGTCCGGTCTTATTTTAGTTAACTTGAATTGGCACACCATCCATGTAAGATAGAAATCACCGACTGTTGTTCCTCTTGGAGTTTTTTTGTCAAGTGTTTTGCAGGAGTCAATGATTTTACAATTTCTGTTAAAGAATCCCATGTAGAATTTGATAAATGAAGGCGAGCATCAGTTGGTTGAGTAGAGCATATATCTCTCAATAATAGTAGATTTTCTACCATGTCTATTACAGAATGCAACGGTAGAGCATTCTAATTTAGGCACGTTTTTGGAATTTTCCCTTAAAATTATTACAAATTGTGGTGTTCGTAGGCGTAGTACAACTTCTCTATAACTTGATACTGTATTACAAAAGGCTTCATCATCACAAGCATCACGTAGCGCTAACTGAACAGTATTTGCAGCACATCTTACTATTCCAATTTTATAATTAGTATTTCCTCCAGTCATTAGTGTAAACTGTGTTCTAAATATTTGTGTCATTTGTATAGTATATATTTCTTCTACATCATCATAGCAATCTGAATTTTCATACTCCAAATCATAAGGATTTAACTGGAAAATGTCTGTGTTTTCTGAGCTGGGACCAGCCTGTGCAGTGTCTATCTCGTTAAGAAGTTTGTCCATTTTAATCATATTGACACCATTGTCGGTAGTAATGCAATATATTTTTTTATGTATTTCTGTGTCAATACGGAACCGCTGAAGATTGTGTACAAATAAATCTTTGAGATGGTCTGAAGTATGGCGCCGGAAAATTGCAATAAGTCCTAAATTTTTTAATATTATCTATCCCTCCGATATATACTGACAATTTATCCCCATAAAGCTTCTCGACGCAAGTGAAGCAATATCCACTTTGATTGATATAATTTTATTTTGCAACGTCACAGCTAATTTTTCTCTTTTTTCCGTAGCTAGTAACCGCACATTTTAACATTTGTGGCATTTATTGTCATGGTGTTTCCAGGTATCATAGTCAGCAAATTTTTAAATGCTTTGTCATTGAGCATTGTAAACGGCCGACCATAAACGGCTACCAAGTTAGTGCATTCCTTTAGCACAGCATTAGAAACAAATTAGTTGATTTATTGTGTATATTAACACAACATTAACACCGACTATTATTAATTTCTATGACCTCTTTATATAAATCTTTATGCATATGCTTTAAATGTTTTAATAAATTTGCGCCATGCCGTGTCTGCAATAGATAAAAAACATGCAACGTAAACTGTAAGTAATATAGAATTAAGAATAAGAACAGAGACTATATTTATGTCGTCTGCCGACTGTTAAAAGGTAACTTTCGCACGAATTGAAGTGGTTGACTGTGAAATGAACTCTATTAATAATATTAGTTTAAAACGAAAATAGAAATAAAAATATCTCATTATGCAATCGAAATCTTGTATTACATCTTTACACTTATAGTCGACGAGCGGCACACTTGCGGCTACCTCCCGCGCATACTACCTATAATACTTTTAATATGCTCCATTTGCCAACAGTTTGATACATTCAATCATAAACAACTATATTGATAGTATAATTAAGAACATTTAACAAAATCTTTTCGTTCAAATTCAAAATGTAACACGCTTTTATTGTTTATAAAATTGGTAAATACGGGAATATTAATTAAGGTGTAAAGTTAATTTATGTTTAATGTTTTATTTAATTTTATTAACAAATAATAATAATAATAATTGGGGCCAGTCGTGGCGCAGGTTCACAAAGTGTGACTGTAAAACCGACTGGTTGTGGGTTCGATCCCCACGCGAGGAGATGAAATATTTACTTAAATTTATATATCCATTTCTTCGCTCTGGTGTCGAGGCAAAACGCTGCGTTGAGTTCTGCCATTGAACACGCAATGCCTCCAGAACGGGGAACGGCGTGTCTTAACATTTGGTTCTCTCTGCCTACCCTGCTGTGTGCGGGATACAGCGTGAATCTCATTTTTTTTAACAAGTAATAAAAGCTTGTTCTTAAAAAGGTTTTTTTAAATTTTATTTTGAACTTTTTAGTATTTTTAATTCGAGATTCTCTACTAGTTACCAAGACGAATCAAACGAGCTCGAACTCGACGGGACTGCGTCGTCTAATTACGTAGTTCCTATGGTCAACTTCCAGCTCCATTATTAGACCCTGGTTGCCATTTAGTATCAAAGTACTCGTCAAGACGAATCAAACGCGCTCAAACTTGATGGGGTTGCGTCGTTTAATTACGGAGTTCCTATAGCCACTTTCTAGGTTCATCATCAGATCAGCTCTATGTCATAATAATATCGCATTGTCATCCGATTTATACATGCATGCAAAATTTCAGCTCAATCGGAAACTGGGAAGCGGATCAAATTTAACTTGCAAAATTTGATTATAGACTGACAACAGACAGGTGAGAAGAATAAAAGCATGTAAATACATATTGTGCTAAACCATTAAATATTAACATGAAGTTTATATGCATTTAGTTTAATATTAACAATTTAACATTTTTTTTGGAAGTAAACAAGTACCGCTTACGAGTTATTGGTGCCGGTAATTTATATGTATGTATACATATATTAAAAATTAATTATTTAAAAATTTACCTTTAAATTTTTTCTACACTCTGCCATTAAACAAGTCGAAGTGTTGTCATCGTTTGCTTCAAAATATCTGTAGACGACATTTAATTTTGTACGCCCCATCTTTGCTTTTAACAAAATCAGCAATGGGAGCAAAATATAATTTAAATAAATAAGCGAAAGTAGGGAAGAAAAATGTAAACGCGTGCGACTGCGATGCGAGTTGAGATAACAACAAACGAAAAGGCAACAGCGTGCGTAAACGGCGGGACGCGGGTGACGCTACGTCGATCGGCGACTTGTATTGTATGTAACTTGTACACAACGGCAACGTCGCATAAAGTAACAAAATAAAAGAATGATTTATACGGGTACTTTTATCGCTACTTTCGAAATAACACAAAATTTTACGTTAAGATTTAACGCAATATTAACCTTATTATTACGGTATTATTCCGTTAAGTTACCAAGTATCGCTACCAAATAGTAACGATACTTAAGTATCTATATGGAATTACCGGTAAATAACGTTAATTTTAAATATGAATTTACCGTTCCGACAGCGGCGCTTATCGCTTCTTGTGTGTGTGATCTCAGAAAGATGTGATCTATACAGGTTTTGGACCTGTAATCTTTTGTAGCTTCTATTCTAATATAATCGGAGATCGCACACTTTTATATTTATATTTATGTCACCTAAAACAATTAAATCCCTATTTGGTATAATATTTAATATACAACTTAGTTCTCGGTTAAAGTGTAAGGCATTATACGATGGAGATATACAGCGCACAGACACTTAATTCGCTTTGAAAGTGTTATTAGTTGCCCAGTGATACATTCGAAATATTTAGTTACGTGATTATTTAATTTAAATTTATGCTTCTTTAAAATATACATAATAATTCCACCTCCTTTACGACCATTACGTAACTGCGTATACAAACATACTCTACAGTCTTTTTTTTGAGCGGCTATACCTTATAGACCAGCAACACGACTATTGCTCCCCTGGTGCTGTAAGACTGTAGGGCACAGGTGGTTTAGTAGTTTTATGAACAACACAGGTAATCAAAATAAATAATATATTTAGAAATATACTATATAATATAATCTCATTTATATTATAATTTTTGTTTTGTTTGTCACGACAATAGCAGTGGCTCTGTACATGACAAATATACGTTCACAAAATATAAAGTATTTTGACACTATATCTACATTTCAAATATTTTTTTTATTGATTTTATTTTCTCTTTTACACAATTATTAACCTGACGAGAAGGTGGCGACATGGTTCGAGAGTAGTAAGTTAAACGTCAAAAAATATTTTCATCAATAACATACATACATTGAAATTTATTAGTCCTATTCTCATTACGCTAATAGTGTTTTCGTATCATACTCGTATATACTAAGGATATTGTGTCCAATATCATCATATATTCAACACTGCCACATTGTTTTATTTATTAGAATGTGTTTTCTTTAGATTATTTTCATTTGCTGCTTGTAGAAACATTGTCTGTGCATTTGCTTGTATGGTTCAGTTACTAGTATTATTTAGCAAAAAAAAATCGAATCAGCTTCACGCTGTATCCCGCACACAGCAAGGTAGGCAGAGGGAACCTAGTGTTGCGACACACCGTTCTTTACTTTCCACCGAATTCTGGAGGCATTGCGTGTTGAGGCGGAACTCAACGCCGCATTATTTAGCATTTTGTGTATAAGTTATGTCAATTTATAAGCACGAGGGAAATATTCTTATTAGTTATGCCTATTGAGCTGTTACGTACAATGCTATACTAATTGAAGAGGCGGAAAAAACGCTATACTAATTGAAGACGGAGAACAGAATGGGAAAGGAAGTAAATTAAATATAAAAAATAGTAATTTTAATACAATTTATTTTAAACATAATTATTGAATAAGTAGTGTATTTCTTATAGTTTCGTTGTGTATGTTTTATTACGTGGAAAATAGTAAATTATTTTTATTACTTTTACACAATACTAAAATCAATCAATCAATTCGCTGTATCCCGTACACAGCAGGGTAGGCAAAGGGTACCTAGTGTTAAGACTATCCGTTCCCCACTTTCCGCTGAGTTCTGGAGGCAATACGTGTTGAGTGGCGGAACTCAACGCCGCGCTTTGCCTTGAGACCAGAGCGAAGATATGAAAATATAAATGCAAATAAATATTTAATTTCCTCGAGTGGGGATCGAACCCACAACCAGTCGATTTTCTAGTCACACTTTGTGCCCCTGCATCACGACACACGGTACACAATATTAGGATATATTTAACTATTGTTTAAATTATATATAAAAAATATAATTGGTTATTTATAAACCATTTAATAGCAAATAATTTGCAAGGAAGGAAAGACTAAATGATGATTATCTATATATATATAAAAGGACTTGTGCTGACTGACTGAGGTAAGACGCACGCAGAGCCGTAACCGCTGATGGTAGAAACGTGAAATTTGGGCAGATGTTTATTTTCATATTCTGGACATCCACTAAGAAGGGAATTTGAAAAATTTTAACCCTAAAGGGATGAAATAGGGGTTGAAAGTTTGTATGGAAAAAAAAAATAATCTGTACCGATTTTTATAAAATTTAAAATTCAGACTCTTAAAAATATTTAATTGAACACGTGTTTCATGGTTTTTAAGAATTCACCCCCTAAGGGTTCAAATAAGGGGTTGAAAGTTTATATGGAAAAATCTTTAAATTGCCACCAATTTTTATAAAAATTAAAATTCAGACTGTTAAAAATATTTTATTGAACACGTGTTTCGTGGTTTTTTTTAGAATTCACTCCTAATAAGCGGGCGAAGCCGCGCGCGTCCTCTAGTGATAATATAAACAAGCCGTAATGGCGGATGTAAACATAGGGTCCTAAAACCCTACAAACAAGCCTTACTACCTAAAAGCTAAGAAGTTTATTTAAATCTAGATCTATAACAAAAAATAGTCGATTTTAAGCCGTATTTTAAGAGCGTTTAAAGAAGCCAGTAATTAATATTAAAAGTATTGGGATAGTGATGTAAATTGTGGGGTATCAAGACAGTGACTCCTAAGAGCTATGCCGAAATAGTAACTTGGCGTTCATAGTGATTGGTTATCGGTTAAAAATAAATAGAAGAGGAAATGCAGTATATTGTGGTCGTGAAAATTAATTAAAAGCAAAAAAACGATTTTAGAAAAAGCTTTTATTTAAACGCTCTAAAAAGGAGAAAATTATTTTTTACTAGTTTATTTACATAAGTAAATCACATGACAAGCTCGCGAAGATCTACTAGATTAATCAAAATTGAGCTTAAAGATTTCACCCGAACTAACATACATACATTGCAAGTTAAATAAAAACTTTTAATAAACAATATTACGTCATGATAGTATTGTTTGCTGATAACTCTTCATTAATTTTTTAAATCAAAAGATGACAAATTCTATATGATGATGTAAACAATACTGTCTGTCTGTTTGAAAGTAGTACATTATCTCAGTGCTAACAACTTACTATTGAATAGAAAAAAAACTAAATGTATGATTTTCAAAACACCTAACTATGTATTCGTAACTTTATATGTTAACATAACTATTTTTCATTATTGTGGTGAAGTCTTTTTTATACAAAGTGGATTTAATGAGTCACATTTGATAACTGTGAACACATTCTAATAATTGAGGATTCTAACTTTATCGAATTGAAGCATTATGATAACATAAGTGATTAAAAGAGCCAGGAATTTGAACGGAAGCGATACATTAATGTTAAACATGTGAAAAAGAGAAAACGACAAAGTACGAGTTTCTATCAGAAGTAAAATAGCTCGTGCAATACTTCGGTCCGAACTATCTGAAAAGGATAAAAAAATGTTTAAAATATTATATTATTTTTGATGTTCTTAATTTAAAGTTAACTGAGGCTAGTCGTGGCACAAAGTGTGCCTGTAAATGCGACTGGTTGTGGGTTCGATCACCACTCGAGGAAATGAAATATTTATTTAAATTTATATTTTCTTTTCCTCGCTCTGATATCGAGGCAAAAGCGCGGCGTTGAGTACCGCCACTAAATATGCAATGCCTCTAGAATTAACACTGTACATGGGATGGGAATACAGCGTGAAGATGATTTTTAGATTTTTGAAGATAACTTGTATTGACTTCTAAAACATTGTGAACGAATCTTCTTATTCTGTAAATTGAATGATCTTCCTTTTTATTTCACTCTTGGCAAAACTGTCGCGGTTTTTCTAAGGGTCGGAAGTGTTTCTCACGATCCGATGGCATCCTTCGCGGCTGGGCGCCCGCACTTGGCCGTCCATTGCATGGCGGACGAAAAAAACGAGGATATATGGAAGTAGTCTCCTTGGCTAGAAATATATCGATCGAGCTAAAGGGAATGATGATGTAGAGAAATAAATGTATGTAGGTATAAACGTCACATAAAAATAAAATACATTTATTTCTATGTGTTTAACATGAGTTCCCGCGCATTATTTTTAACGATCGATAACAAATTAAATGTATTGAATTTGTACTGTCTAAAGATGAAAATCTTGACTTTCAGAATCAACAGTTTTTTTAGGTTTAGTAATGTGGGAATTCCACTGAAGCTTAGAATCTATAGTTTAAAGATTCTAAGCATCGGTGAAATTTCCACCTCTTAAACACTTGCAGATAAGCTGAGCTCGGCCGCGTTTGCAGTTAAGAAAGGCAGACAAGTGATACTGCTCGACTAATTTATTTAATGCCACTATCGCAATATATTTATCATCGCAATATAGATATATATCACAATATTTTGTTAAAATAAGTTAACAAATAAATGGTTCTAAGTATACGTCTTTATAATAGTATTCCGCAATATGTTTTAAATTTGTATATGCAGAAATTTAAAGTAACTGTAAAACAAAATTAAAGGATAAAAATGTTTTTAATTGAAATTATTTGAATTTCATGCAGGATGGAAGAGCTACCATGATATTATTGTTTGGATTGGATGTGTGGTTAAGTGAGTGGGAGACAAAGATAGATCGAACTATATAATAGAAGGTAATTAATTCAATTTAAAAAATGCGTTACATTCGATACTAAAATAATAAACAAAATTGATGTAAAATAAGTACCTAATGCATTCTCATACAACTTGCTGACTAGAGTTTCTTTAAGTATACAGACTTCAGCGCCTACTCGGTCTGCAAATACACATGGTATAAACAAGGGCAGCAATTGCACTAGAATGAACGCTATATTGAAGTAAACAATTGATATAGTAACCTGAAAAATACATAGAATGTCAATTTGTTTTATTTTTGTCATGTTCATGTACATTATATAAATATTTTAAATTAAAAGAGATTTTGACTCACTTGTCCATCCAAAATATTTTTTATTAAAAAATAACACAACATCAAGTTTTTTATAAACGTGGTCATAAGGAGAACCAGAAGCTGTAAAAAATATAAATTTGAATTAGATAAAAATTTACATTTCATAGTATTATTTTGTTTGTAAATTTAAAACTCTACCAAATATTGATAATATTTTTTATGTTCAATAATTAAGAGGCTTATACGAGTACATTTCAAAAATAATAAAAACAGTTATACGTACTTGCCATTTAATAGCACTATTAATGCAGTCGTGTATATATATTATTTTATTGTACATATTATTTATATTTTGAATAGTAATTATTGTGTTTAGATTCGTCTTATTTCTGGGAACATGTTTTTGAGAAAAACTTGTATCGCCAAAACCATAGCTTTGACTTCTTGGAGTTAAGAGCTGAATATATTGAGTAATCAATTTTAATCTTGATGCGACGAGACTGAACATATGCCCGTGATATTGTAATTCCAATATATAAAATATTACTACAGCTAATATATATAAATCATTAGTATAATGGTTTTTGAAAACACAATATTTTGTTATAAATATGAAACCTATTAGAAGAAATAATATAAATTGATAAATAAGAAAATATCTATTTTTAGACGGCGCTTCATATTTAAACTGAATATCAAATGTATTGAGCTCATCATAAAATGTATATAGTCGTCTGTGTAAAATATTTCCTAAGAAGGCACAAATTGAAAAATAAGCGAAATCAACAATCTGGAGAAAGTCATTAATAATGTATAATAATAAAGTCAAAAAAAATATGTTTACAAATATGTAATGACATCTCATAAAAAATATATTTCTGTTATTGATAGCAACATTAAGCACGGATATTCTGTACACGCCAAATACACATTCTGAATATATAAAAAATTTCGATATGAAATTCAAATTCAATTTTGTATTATTAGTATTTTTTTTCTGCATGAAATTATTAACTTGACAAAAGGGCTGCGTCATATTTGTAACGGAATCTAAGCACGAACCAATGTTTCATCAACCACTAACATCGTACGACTTCTATTTAAAGGTCTGAATGCTCATTCACTTAATAGTATTTTATCGTTACGATCTTGAGTATATTTTATGCATGCTATCTACATATTCATTATATATGAAGTAAAAAAGTCTCTACCTAAATTAAATAGACTGTTTTGTACTAAAATTTATATAATTTTAGTACAAAATATATTATTTTATGAAGATTATGTTGGTATTAATTTATAATAAAGATCTTGGGATTGCCATCAAAACAAAGAATTTTGATATCGCTTATTTCCAAATAGCTTTGGTTGAAAATAGTATGTAATGATATTATAATATTATGTAATCTGTGTTTCCTCTCAATTTTTATGTGTTTTCTCAAGAGCCTAAGTCTCTGTCCCTTGACAAAACTAATAAAAAAGAAATTATCCTATTAGTGGGGCCGTTGTCTAGTTTTGCGATTAGCATCACATTTAACGATAAATTTTTGTGTAAATAGATTACTATACATGCATTGTATGAAGTCTTAGGACTGATAATATTTTGATTACCTGGTATCTAATTGCTTCATTTAGATATTCAAATGCAATTATAATTCTGTTGCAGAAGTCCATTATTTTGTCTATGTTGACATGTAAACATTTCTTCACATTGTCTTTACCGTCATCATTTTTTTATTGTGATTATATTTTTCAGGATAAGATGTTCCCAATTAAATTCTGCCACTCATGACGCATTGCCTCCAGAATTCGGCATAAAGTGGAGAACGGAGTGTCTTAACACTAGATTCCCTCTGCCTACCCTGCTGTGTGCGGGATACAGCGTGAAGCTGATTGATTGATGTTGCCAATTGCCATATGTGTATATATACACTTCAGCCGTGAAATAATCAATACAAACAAATGGAAGAAAACATTTAATTCAAGATATCGAAATGTTTTTGATAACATCCAAATACACGATACATAAAAAATATTATGTGGAATTCGTAAGTGGAAATTTATGGTTAAATACATTGTTATGGATAAAATTATTTATATAATATTTTTTGTTTACAGTTTCTTTTTTCTGAAATCTTATCAAATTTATTTAACTCCAGATAAGAATTGATCAATTTTTTATGTAATACGTTTTTATGTAACACAGAACTAAGTAAAACGTATATTCAATGAAGTCTATGCCCAAAGAAACAGTAATATAACTGCATTTTTTTTTTAAATGTATAGTAGAATAAGAATAAGTAGATATCAGTGATGAGTTATCAGAAATATAAAATATTGCTTCGGGGAATCCAATACATGAGGCGACTGATGCCCACAGGAAAAGATTGTGTTATTATGAACACTTTGGAAATATTATCTATCTCAGCAGAAGAATTATTCTTTACGGTCGTTAAGGTGTTGACTCGAGGTGGCCGTGGTGAAATAATAATAGTATTATAGCATGATTTTTTTGAAATTAAGTCCTAATTCAGTCCTTTTGAGCTAATCCATTACTGAACGGCTATTTTGTTTGATCATCGAGTATCAGTAGATACTGATAGTACCAACGGCACTTAAAACTTAAAATACATATTGAATGAAAAGTTGAGAATGGCCCAATTATTTGGACCTTAAATATCAAGGTCCTAATAATTGGTTGATGTTTTATATGGCGTGCTTTTATTTAAAACATTATGGAAGTAATGTTCATCGAATCGTATATATAAATTTTTAGCTAGCTGTATGTCGAAAAGTCATATATATTTTATAGTATAAACATTAATTTAGCTTTCGTATAGTGCAATAGTCCCGAAAAATTAAAAAAAAATCTTACTAAATGATTAGTGTAGCAAATTAATAGCTGGTTTACAAAGGGATGGTTGTGAGTTCCTTCCCTACTCGGTGGAATGGATTATTTTCATTTCCTCGCTCTTGCAGACATATTGTAGTGTTGAGTTCAGCTACTCAACTTTCATATCTCGAGTTTAGACATAAAATTGAGAAAGGAGAGTCTTGACTCTAGATTCTCTCTGCCTACCTTGTTATAAATGAAATTCATTGTAAAGCTAGAAAAATTCAATAATCTTTTATGAAGTAGAAAAATTATGATTTCGTCGTTATCTATTATAGTTTATTATAAGTATAGTATATTTCTATAATAATTTAATAAGTAAAAAAAAAGTATACTGTTCTTTACTTTATACGTCCACACGAGTGCAATATGTATTTGGATGTGTGTACATGTTTGACACAATTTATAAATTATATAATATGGGGTGAATGTACTAATGTATGTAGTTATCTTTTTTATTTTAGTTATGAGAAATCAACTTTATTCCTTATAAATAACAGTAATTCAAGCGGCTATAAGTCGTTGATTGCATTCCCTGACGACGTGAACGGTTCAGTGCTGACGTTTGATCGACGAACTATAATTTATTCAATACTGTCCAATATGTATGTTGTTACGTTCAGTCATTTTCAGTTTCAAATTTAAAATTAATCGATCTTAAAAGTTATATTATATTAATTAAATATAAAAACGTGACATTGTTATATATTATTTTAATTTTATAATACGTCGGGGCAAAAGTATTTCGTATTTTGAATGTATTATTAGTAATCAAACCTCTTTGGCGGTACTGAATGTAACTGGCTGGTTTTAATATCATTAAATATTCATAAAGTTGTAACAGGCGTATAAAAATTATGACGATAGCGACGTAGCTTGATGAGAACGTATGGCTTAGTGGTCAGAGCGCCTGGTCGGTTTCCTGGAGGCACGGGTTCGAGTCCCGCTACGTTCAAATTTTTATACGTTTTCTAAATAAGTATTTTTCTTTCCTAAGTGTGGAATAACACTTTAAAAATATTTAAATATTCTCTCTTGCCAAACGATAATTCTTAGTAATTATCTTTGGGTAGCGGAAATTTGTAAAAATCTCCCTACAGAGATACTAACAACATAAATAAGTTGTAACAAGCGTATAAAAATTTCGACGTAGCTTGATAAGAACGTATGGCTTAGTGGTAGGTGGTCGGTTTCCAGGAGGCGCGGATTCGAGTCCCGCTACGTTCAAATTTTTATACGTTTTCTAAATAAGTATTTTTAGTATTAAATAAATTAAATAAATAAATAAGGGATAAGGAGTGTCTTAACA
>JAATLQ010037873.1:0-22646 GCA_013421005.1 Heliconius erato x Heliconius himera | reverse complement strand
ATTAGGTTCCCAGGTTCCCTCTGTCCATAATGCTATGTGTGAATATATCATGATGGAAATAAAAAATAAAAATTAAAAAATCCATCGTTGTTGCTTATCGGTTACTGGTGCCATTATTCTTATATCTGTAGTGTTGTGATTTTATGATAAGAAAAGAGTTTTAGGGTCATAATCAGAAAAAGTGTACATTTTGAGTCTTTTCTTGTCCCGCTATTTTGAATGCGTTTTAAAAATACAATTTTATAGATAAGTCAAATATTTTGCCATTTTAGATATATTTATTTATTAATTTAAGCATTTTTGTATTATTTTAAATGTATTATGGCTAAAAATAGTATTTTTTGTTAGTTGCAAAAAATCTTTTCAAAATGCTTCCATACAAATTTTCGTGTCCCATTGATCACTTTATTTTTTGAAAAGTCGTTTGTTACGAATGTTTATGGTTTTAGTTGATTATAGATATGTTTATATTACTTTACTATATTCATAATATTAAATAAAACTACTTTTAGTGATACATCATTTAATAAATAATATATATTAATTAAGTAAATTTGTCCCAAAATATTGTCTTTTCGTTACTCAGGGTTAGTAACATACAATTAAATTATGAACGCAATTACTTTGAATGGTATTTATTATAATTTTCTGTTGTGACATCATTATAGCAAAAGTTATTGCTATCGTAGTTACAACCAGGTGTTACAGTAGTGTTTTCGCAGCAGTCGAGAGGTTCAAATGTTTTTGAGTGAATGCGTAAAATTACATCTCAGGGTTATAAACGGGGTTTTATTTTGGTAAGTATACTATTATTTAGTTTTCTAGCTTATGTTATTTGCTTCTTTTTACAAAATCTCAAGAAAAACATTCAGTGTTTGTACATGCAGCACGTGGTTTACGAGAAAATATTTAAAATAGTTAGAATTTCTCAGATTTTTCGTTACGTAACGAAACTGAGGAAATATGAAGCCTAGTTCACAATTACGTTACTAATGTTTTATTATTTATATGTATAATAAAATTGTAACGGACCGGTGTTTGTATAGGGAAGATATGTATACAGGGTGAAAGAGGCAGCGCTCCATTTACGGAAACGGCATATAGGGTAAAATATTTCAAACCTATACCTAAAGAAATTAATCAAGATACCTCAACAGTTTGGACGTAGGATTTTTTTTTCATTTCACGATTTTTATCCATCCTGTATTTCGTGTCACGCGATTACGTATAGATCCCAATAACATAAACACTTACTACTACAAAAATGCTACTAAAGGTTAAAGAACTTTGAACTTTATCGCCAATACATACGACTCGATTTCGAAATGAGGCGTGTGCGGCGGTGTTCCTTTGATAATTTTATGTGTGCGTGCGTCATCCTTACAAATGGCGTTTTGTTTTAAAATGGCAATTTTATTAATTATTTTGTTGTGTGAATTTATTTTTTTCTGAATTATATTAGGCTTTTATAGAGTAGTTAAAACTGTGGTTTCATTTAATGTGGTGCTGACACTTCCAACCTGTATAAGAAAAAAACATATTGCCGGTATAAAAAAAATTGTGACTTTTCATAAAGTAAACGTATGAAAAGCCACTATTTTAACGTAAGTAACCAAAAATATGTTGTATACTAAAAAAATATCTCTGTATCATCTAATAATATAAAAACCCACAAAGTTACTATTTTATCGGATATTCAATTACATCCAGAAAATCAACGATATTATGATTTTAGTTCACCAGGACCTTTCTCATTCCATATTATTGATCCTACCCACGATATATGTTTATTTAACAAAAATAGTAATTCCAGTGATATTAAGTCGTTATCACATTCATTATTAGTTTTGATATTTTTTAAAGTATACTTAATTTAAACATTAACTTTGTGATCTCTAACTAGAAATATAAGTTTATTACGTTACAAACTAGCATTATTATATTGTTAATAATGTCACTTTATTATGTTTTCTTCTTACATTTATAATCTGTTAAATCAGCGATTGAATCTTTCAATTTTTTATTTGTTAAATAAAAAAAAAAAAAAAAAACTACTTTTATTTATATAACATCCTTATTTTGTTGTGAATAATGCCTTATGACATCAGTTTCGTAACAAACATTATCAGTATTGTTACTCATCAGTTACGTTACGAATTCGAAAATGTCCACTTTTCTGAGTATGACCCTTTAACGTTTATACTAAGGGTTCAATCAAGGAAACCTTATTAATACATAACATTTTAAACAACTTTTTATCACAGGAGTAATCACAATTATCTTTTTAACAAAATATAAATATTATTTAGTAATCTTTTAATATATAAATAAAAAAAATATATAGGCTTAATATAACTTTTATTATTCTTAACATAATATTAGTTGAGATAAAGCAATCTCAAACTGAGGTTCAATATTCTCTTTTGATTTTTATCAGTTGTTATGAACTCACAATTAGTGAACATGTCTATGTTTAATGTGTAGATAGATACTCGTTTTTGAAAAATCATCTACAGCGGTATCCACAGATGTAGGTCATCAATAGCCTTTAGAAGAAGCATAGACACTTGAAACGTTGGTACACCACGGCCTGGGTTCTTGCGCAGTCAGACAGAAATATAGAGACTTAAAGGCTACCTTCGTTATATTCTTAATAAGATTTTTTTTCTACTTTCTGGCGTCATTCTGGAAATAATTGGAAGAAGGCTGTTACAAAGTCAGTGTGTTAAAAGTTTCTTTAATTGGATCAGTCCATTCATAGATGCAACAGGCCAATGATAGCAACTCCACAATCAATTAAAAATATTTTTTTATTAAAAAAGGGAATAAAATTGGGAAAATTTCCAACAACATACTAAAATGCAAAAAAATATTATAATAATATAAATATGAACACTGAGTAATCATAAATATTACAATACTTACAAAGATTTTTGTGACTGTAAAACCGACTGGT
This sequence comes from Heliconius erato x Heliconius himera, assembly GCA_013421005.1. Lineage (NCBI taxonomy): Eukaryota > Metazoa > Arthropoda > Insecta > Lepidoptera > Nymphalidae > Heliconius > Heliconius erato x Heliconius himera. The sequence goes on along the minus strand of JAATLQ010037873.1, from coordinate 19,690 downwards.
TGTGGGTTCGATCCGCACTCGAGGAAATGAAATATTTACTTAAATTTATATTTCCTTTTGTTCGTTCTGGTGTCGAGGACAAGGGCGGCGTTGAGTTGTGCCACTCAACACGCAATGCCTCCAGAATTCGGCAGAAAGTGGGGAACGGAGTGTCTTAACACTAGATTCCCTCTGCCTACCCTGCTGTGTGCGGGATACAGCGTGAAGCTGATTGAATGATTGAAATAAATACATATTGTATAAGAGTAATACGATGTGAATGCTAAGCTAAATCTACCTAGTTTCCGCTGAAGCGGTTGCGACAGTTCGAACAGTAATTACATAGAAACTACGAGGCATTTAATTCGCTTACCTGTCGAACGTGGAGTTACTGGATTCACTTTAAGGTTCAGGAATAGTTTAACTTCCAGCTAGTTCTCGACTTAAAATTGTAGCGTATCTTTTATAATGAACCACTTGGATCAACTGTGTACTTATTAATGGCTTTATAATGGCGTTATCTTTAACCGCGATAGTTGTGGTTTCGATCCTCTTTCGGGGAGATTCCATGATGTTGTGAAAAATGCCGAGATGAATTCCACCACATAACCACCACACATGATTCGACATTGAGGTGGAGAATGGAATTTTCTTTTTCGCCACTCAACACGCAATGTCTCCAAAACTTGGTGTGAACAATTGACAAAGTGTGGAACGGAGTGTCTTATCACTAGGTTCCCTCTGCCTATCTTGCTGTGTGCGGGATACAGCATGAAGTTGATAAAAATAAATCTTTTTCGTGTAATATTATATTACACGAAAATGTTTGAAAACGAATGTTAAAAAATATTATGCATGATGCTGCATGCTGCATGAAGAATTTATTATTCGTCTTCGTTAAGGACGGTTCTGTATTCCGTAAAGCATCGCGGAACAGTTATCATGACAAGGCTGTCTCTTCCTGCGTCAGTATTTTGCAACCCTGAAAGAAAAATTGTCTAAGCTCTCTAACCGTATCTCAAGGGCCGTAAACGTGAGTAATGATCTACTCAAAATATTACTGCACTTTTGATAACCACAAAGCCACAACATTTACCTGGAGTTTTCTTTTATAAGGGCATGTTGACAGTGACCGATGGCACAATAATCTACAGAAGCTCTTAAGACGTTTTTGCTTATATGATATATCTGATCGTTAATCTTTAATTGCAAGGTGTACCACCACACATTATATATTTTAAATGCATATCAACAAAAAAGTGAACCTTAATGTTTAATTTTGTTTATAACACTTAAACAACATTTGAGCCGTCGTAGCCCGGTGGCACAAACGAAAGACATAAACACAACGATTGTGGGTTCGAGTCCCATTTGAGGAAAATAATTATTTTTATTTTGTTCGCTCTGGTATATGGCAAAGCGTGGCGTTGAGTTCCGTCACTCAAAAAGCAATGCATGGAAAATTCGGTGGAATATAAAAAAATAGTGTTTAATCAAAACTTTTCTACCTTTTACATCATATACTAAAGAGTACTAAAGCAATAAATATTAAATAATGAAATATGCATTCATGCTATAATTATTTTTTACTCACTCATATTAAATTTAAAATATAGACTATGCTAACGAAGCCAAGGCCTTCGATTACGACTTCAATTCTGATGACAATAAAAACGCATATAATTAATATTGTTGTTAAACCGAACACAACTTAAATGGTTATTCCATTTCATTTGATAATGAATATAAATGAAAGGGCTTTATTTATAAAAACAATACACCATGAAAAAAGCTTATATTTTAAAAAGGTTTTCTTAAATAATTATTTTAGCTTAGAATACAGTTCACTTACATAGTACGGAGTACATACGCAATGCCTGCAAAATTCGGTTATAAGTAGGGAACGAAGTGTCTTAACATAAAGTTCCCTCTGCCTACCCTGCTGTGTGCGGGGTACAGCGTAAAGCTGATTTAATTATTTTTTTTACATTGACATTATACATAAAGGCCTCTATGCTAACAAAGTTAAACCATATCAGAGAGAACACCGTACAAATGAGTTTAAAATTGAGAGATTCGCTTCCAAACACAAAATTTCGAAAACAACTCAATTGACTTTATTATAAAGTCTCAATAACAACAATATTGTGGCATTTAATGAGAAATTTGTTTTATTTTCTCTATGCCCATACTAAAATATCGGCTGGTAGCGACATAATATTACAAATGACGTTCTATAAATAATTAAAAAAATTAGAAGGAGATAACAAATTTAGAAGAAGTTTCATTTCTTCGCTCTGGTGTCGAGACAAAGCGCGGCGTTGAGTTCCGCCACTCAGCACACAATGTCTAAAGAATTCGGCGGAAAGTGGGAAACGGAGTGACTTAACACTAGGTTCCCCCTGCATACCCTGCTGTGTGCGCGATACAGCGTGAAGTTGATTTTGTAGATCGTATTATAATTTAAGACAAACATGTTCTAAGTGATATATTCTATGGAAATTCTTATACAACAACGCTGTTTTGTTTGTAAGAATTTTCTACGTGTCTATTTCTCTTGGCGTGCTTAAACAATGTTTGGTTAAGTAATTCCTCTGCTCTGTTTCGAATAACACAAGATTTATCATTATCAGTATATACATACAATTTGTTTATAACATTTCTCAATAGGTAATCACAAATGTGAAATTATTATTTACTACTCAGAATGTATTAAAATATCTTTATAAATAGTTTTTTTTTGTAGTTTATAAGTTTAGTATGTAAGGTACATGATGATTGTGGGTTTAAATTGCCTTTCTTATTGTTTTTTTTTTTGGCAAAGAAGACGACTGTTATACTAGAGACGAGTGAAGAGAACCCAATATTTGAAACGTATAACGTTAATAAGCCACTTTGTTATAAATTCTACTATAAGCTTTAATTTAGATAAAGGACGAAAAAGCTGGAAATAATAAATATTAGTAAAAATATACCTTATTAACATTCTTCCTAATAAATAACAAACGGGTCCCAATCAATACAAAAGTTACTTATAAAATCACAATATAATATCTTACATATTTCTATTACGATTGTTCTGATTTATTAATCTACTTTTTCATAAATATAAATAGCTAAAGAAATATGAAGAAGGGCTGTCTATTATCTACAAGAGCGATTTTCGGATAACCGGCTCTTTATTGGATAAATAAATTATTTCCTCAATTAGTATTCTAGGGAGGTTTGTCTTGTCGATGTATACGGAAGCTCACTATTGATTCCTGTGAGGCAAAAATAATGATTATTTATTTAGAGATATTATTTTTTCTTTAGTTATCAAACTATAATAACTTGTTGATATGCATACATTACATTTAACATGTTTATTTTGCGCTTTTACTATTTTTATATTTTTAGCATAATAGAGAGCGGTCATATAAGTGCGGTTAACGTGGGCAAAAATCAATTTCAACATTTTAATATTGAAGAAGAAAACTTGTATTTTTTTCAGCTTCACGCTGTATCCCGCATATAGTGGGATAGGTAGAGGGAATCTAGGTTGAAGTCACTCCGTTCCCTATTTTCCGCCGAATTCTAGAGACATCGCGTGTTGAGATAAACTCAACGCCGTATTTTTGCCTTGTTTCCAGAGCAAAGAAGTGAAAATATTAATAAATAATAATTTATTAACCAAGTGGGAATTGAAACCGCAACTATCACGTTACACACTGTCATACTGTCAAATTTGTGCCCCTGTGCTATGACGGCTTCAAATACATATTAATATCATTAAAATATTATGCTAACCACTTTAAACTTAATTTAGAGACCTCGTCAGATAAATCTAATGACATGCTTTGTTCAGACAGATCATTAAATATAAGAATATTTATATTTCTTAACATAATCATATCTGTATATAATATAATAAAACAGTAAAAAATTAATTGTTAGATTTAAATGTAACTTTTTTGTTTTATAACTACATGTATTAAGCCTAGGGATGACTAATGCTAAACGAAATGATGAAAAATTTCTAAGCTAAAATTATTCAGCATGACTATTTTCTATTGACATATGTAAACAAAGAGTTATTTTTATTAAAAAAAAATAAAGATCACAGAAACTATAAACACAAGTAAGGCGCATCGTTGCTCGCCTAATTATATTTTACGGCCCATAATATGGCCTCGTTTATGAAAGCGTAATTAAATTTTCTACTTCGTAAATTTAATATAATCCCTCTAGTGTGCTATTTTTATTACATTTTATTTTAGAGTAGGTACTTAGTCTCTACAATAAATACTAACCAAAATAAATCTTTAGCCATCATCAGCATTAACCTAACTTCGTCCACTGATGGATAAAGACTTCTCTAATAGAGAAGTCTTTCTCGTCATGACAGACCAGCAAACAAGCAATCCTATAAGAATTTCGTTTTTATCTTTTGAGATATGGAACCTTCATAATGAAAATGACGTAATTAGTGAAGGCACTCTTACTTTATGATTAGATTCAATTATGTTAATAAATCCCCCTGAAACACTTCCAAAATAACGTTAGCACGTTTATTAATTAATACGGTAGTATTTTACACATGATGTATTCCTGGCCATTTCTATTTATCGAACTCGGATATGAGTTTCAGATTGATTCTCAAATTGTAAATTTACTCTATGTAAAACAAATTGGGATTCATCGATCAAACGTCGAACTGAAACACCAATATTTAGTATTGGCTTTCCACGATTTATAGAAATTTGGTTTACGGCTATTAAGTTAATAGTCATAGTAGCGAAGTAAACATACAATTGACTAAACGCAACGGTTGTGATGCGAATCCCGCTCTAAGATACGCTTATATTTTTTATAATGTACACCGTGTACAAGTAGTAGTGCGTTATTAAGGGCACAGAGTACGCGTGCACTAGTATTTGGTGCAGTTCTAAGCAATTTATTGTGCAATATTCGGTGCACAGAGTGCATTAAACCATTTTTACTCCATATAGTATGCAATGAAAATTAACCGTTTCCAAGATATTGGCCATTTAAAAATAAAAATATATACGTATATCTTCTCAGAATTTAAATGCCGAGAACATTCATTGCTATTCGTAGTTATCAAAGGAATCACTTAATTATACCCAGTTATTTCACGCCCTAGCTCCTTTAAGGACCTTATTCAGCGGTAGTTTCAAACATGAAAGTTCTATTAAACTCATTTTCACACTTTGAAGAATTGGCATTCTAAATGAATACACACAAATTGTAAATGAAAATAGTGTTACTCGCTACGCCTATCTCTTAATGCCGTCCTTTTTTTTTCATCTTCACGTTGTATCTCACAAATAACAGGGTAGGCAGAGAGAACTTAGTGTTAACACACTCTGTTCCCCACTTTGTGCCAAATATTTGAAGTATTTTATATTGAGTGGCAGAACTCAACGCTCCGTTTTGCCTCGGTACGAGAGCCAAGAAATGAAAATATTAATAAATGTGTGGGAATACGCTTATATCCCTGTCGTACGATGACGTTCTACCTTTTGAGTATTATCGTTAATTTGCTTATTAAAATAAATATTCAAATTGAACTAAAAATTAAAAATTAATTAATTTCAATTTCTCCATTTATTACTTGTTTCGAATGAACTTGATGTTGACTATCCACTTGTGCGATCTGCAATTACAATATGAATATATAAGTTCAACGTTACAAATCAGTTCGATTTTAATAATAATTTTAACTTCATTGTGAGTATATAAGGTTAAAACAAGACATTTTGGCTTTATTTTAATAAAATAAAAAATATCGAGGCCGGTTGTGGCGCAGCGGCACAAAGTGTGACTGTAAAACCGACTGGTTGGGAGTTCGATACCCATTCGAGGAGATGAAATATTTACTTAAATTTATATTTCCATTTCTTCGCTCTGGTGACGAGGCAAAGCGCTGCGTTGAGTTCTGCCACTTAATACGCAGTGCTTTTAGAAATCGGCAGAAAGTGGGGAACGGAGTGTTTTTCACTAGGTTTCCTCTGCCTACCCTGCTGTGTGCGGGATATAGCGTTAAGCTAAAAAAAAGAAAAAAATGTTTGTTACACTAAATCTTAGGTGAAGTTTACCTAAAATAATATAATGAAAATTGCATTTTAATCGGTTCAGCCGGCTCTGAGATTAGCGTGCACAAATACAAAGACAAACAGAGAAAAAAATATAAATCGTTGTTTACGATATATGTAGATGATAATAAATTTCAAATATATATTTTTATCTATACAAAATCTCTTCCATTAATTAAAGATTCAAGACAAAGAGTCTATGAATTCATCACTTTAAAGTAAAAAAAAGATATATAAAAACAATCGTTTATCTTAAAACAGTCGTATTAAATCTGAAAATAATTGTTCTAGAGTTGTTGTTACAGTCGCGTTAATAAAAAATGTAAACATTTTATATGGCGAACAAACTGATTGCTGAGCCCACAGTTATTTTAATTAAGGCGCAGCTTCGGTTCTGCATAACTTATATTTATGATATAAAAGTTGTCTAACAACTCACGTTAATATTTGTTTGGAATTTTTAATTTTATCTACTAGAAAACTATTAAAAATTAACTTTAAGCGACTAACGTTTAATTTTTGTTTTAAGTTATGGATTTATTTTTTAGATATCATTAGAGTAAGATAGTTTTGATTTTTTTAATTTTTGTGATTTAAAAAAACATGTTTGCAAAAATTTATACATAGAATGACCATAAAGTTGAAGGAGCCACCTCTTATGTCAATTGTCACCTGCAGAAAAGATAAGACACGGGTATTATGTCATTTATAAAGGTCCAAAGACTACGTGAGCAATTTTACAGACTGAGATTTTATACCCTTTATTTAAAATATATGTATATATGTTTTTATCAATAAGTTCAATAAATATTTTTTGTTGAATGTTATGAAAAAATATACAAAATTTATGTATGATTTCATTTTTTGTTGATTCATTTTAGATTTATTGAAAGTTCTATAGGGTCAACCGAGACAAATGCACTCAATTAAAAGCTTTGTTAAGTCATCAAAATAAAAAAAAAATAATTTTAGATTGTAGCAAAACCATAATAATTGGTAATAAATAAGATTTAGAGCTTTAATTTCCCACCTGGCGTAAAACATAAACAAAACAATCATTTAAAGATCACATCAAATATGATAAAATATCGAGTATTTTAGCAACAGAAAATCACTAACCTTTAAAAAAATAAAAATAAACGCAGTTGATCGCTATGAAATTTGTTTTTTAGAATACTTAAGAATGTAAATTTTTACACTTCGTGAGTAGCTATGCTCGTCAACGGACTAGACGAAGCAATAATTCTTTATATACAAGTTTTCGAATATGAAAACGAAGCGAACAAAATTAATACATCTATAATTTCGGTAAATAATCGTTTAAATGACGTTGAAATGGTTAAAGTAAAAATACTAGCAGTATCGTTTTTTTACATTAATATATCAGCTTCACGCTCTATCTCATACACCTCAGGGTAGGCAGAGGGAACCTTGTGTTAAGACACTCCGTTCCCACTTTATGCCAATTTTGGAGGCTTTGCGTGTTGAGTGGCGGAACTCAACGCCGTGCTTTGCCTCGACACCAGAGCGAAGCAATGAAAATATATACTTAAATAAATATTTAATTTCCTCGAGTAGGGATCGAACAGACAACCGTCGCGTTACAGTCACACCTTTGTGCCCGTATATTGATAATTGAATTGATATTATTATTTATTATCAATATTATATTGATAATAAATAATAATAATCTATGTTAATTGTAAATTTAATGTAATTAAAATTTAATTTTAGAAATAAAGATTTTATATTGTAATTTTTATAAATGCCTTAAATTATTTTCTTACGTTTAAAAAATAGTGCCCGAATGAATGACCGAGGACTGATTTTTTTTGTAAATTATATTTTTTAAAAATTATATTTAGATAATAATTATATATTGAAAATAAAAGAAAAAAGGAGGGAAAATATAAAAAAAAAATGATAAGCAACCCTCGGCGCGAACCAAGGACTTCTCCTCGTGAGTACTACCGACTCCCCAGTTATAAGACCAACTTAAAATTTACCTTTGTATTCTAATGATATTTTGTAGTAGTTTTACATTTTTTAAAAACTTTTATAAAACGTCAAATAACATCCTTCTCTAAAAATGAAACCCTACTAGATCGATTCTCCAAAAATCTAATTATTGGAGCCGTTTTCGAGATTCAGATTAGAATTGTTTGCCTTCTCGGGGAATTACAGAAGTTTCTCGTAAATATATTTTTGGTTTTCGTTAAAGTTTCTGTTTGATTATCACAGTAAATTTTTATTACACCTACGTAGTAGTACCTGGTACCAAGAATGACATAAAAGTGGTTCTTGATCAAGAAAAGGTTGGGAACCCCTGATATAATGCGCAATGCGAGATTTATGTGCGACGACATCGTAGCTACGTTCCGTTGCCATAAATACGCGAACGACCACTTTGAATGCTCGCAGGGTACTGAACGTAATGCAAGCGACTTTTTGTCTCTCGTCAGAACAGTAGTAGGGAGTTCCATATGTTCTATTTCAGTAGCCGGGCGCTTTTGCTTTTGGCGCTGCAAAATTACTCCTTTTCGGATGCACTACAATCCACCTGAGGCGCATTGGCACTGATTAGGTTTGGTGACGCCCTCAATCAGCACCCTTACCTGCATCAAGCGATCACAGCGACGATCAACTTTAAGAAGCCCATTCTCTCTGTTTAGCGGCGACGCCCTAACCGCACCCAGTTTCTCGTTCGATACTAGCGGCGGATGGTGTCTTTTGAATAGAACGACTGCCATCTGAACTTTGTGGGAAAGAAGTATATAAATACAAGCATAGATAAAATATATAATTACAGCATACCATAAAGCATAATAACTATAACAATTGATTATTTATTTTTTGTGATATGCTACGGTAATGTAAAAGCGGTGACGGACGAGGTATCTGATTTTCTTGTGAGGGCTGTACCATATTTAATCCAGATCTACTTATACCCATGTTATTTTGCAGCGTCACGACACTGACGAAATAATTGCTTATAGCATAACGTTAAATATTCATTTAGGTATACGGGAGTCTGTGCGCCCTATACCGACAGTTTATTGGAGTCCAGGCCCTTCCCAGGAGGGTACGCACTCAACACATTATCTCGCATTACTTTATTTGTGAATTGCACCATAATATTTTTTGGCCTTCGATCTTGTTAGTCAACAGAGGCTCTCCATGGACGGTTACGATATCGGATACGGTAGTATTGTGTGTTCAATTTCGTTATCTCACTTTCTATTATTGCCAACAAATTTTCACTTCGGCGTTCCAGAAGATTTGAAATTTCAACATTACACTCCCTATGGTTCTAATTTTGTTCTCCAATATAGGTAGTTTCTACAATCAATCCATTAAGGCTTTGTTTTCATATTCGAGAACAGTATTATGTAAAACATCAAACAGTTCTGTTAATGTTTTTACGTATAGCAAGACAACAAGAATTAACTGAGTCATTGTTGAGTCGAGACTGTCTAATGCTGTTGGTGGACTTTGCCTAGTTTTTGAGTTATATTATCATTATTTTTGATATTTTTAGAATTAATTTCGCTTGATAATATATTTTTTAAAGTGCACTTAATGAAAAACTTGTAACTACTTTTTTTTTACACTTGTATATAAAGAATTATTGCTTCGTCTAGTCCGTTGTCGAGTGTGGCTACTCACAAAGTGTAAAAATCTAAATCTTAAAAACGAATTTCATACCGATCAACTGCGTTTATTTTTATTTTTTAAAGGTTAGTGATTTTATGTTTCTAAAATACTCACGATAATTTATCATATTTGATGTGATCTTTTACTCCGCAATACGACATATTTATCTTCGTTGTTATTTTTTAAATAATAGTTTTGTTTCTGTTTTACGCCAGGTGGGAAATTTAAGCTCTAAATCATATTTGATACCAATTATTACGGTTTAGCTTCAATCTAAAATTGTTCTTTTTTAATTTTGATGACTTAACAGCTTTATTAAGTTACTTAAAAGCTTTTTTATTTAATTTAGCCGCGATTTAAAATCTCTTCCGTGTGAACGTATCCACGAGAATGCATTTGTTCTATTGAAACTACTTTTTGTCGTACTACAAAAAGTCGCCTAGCGAACGAGGCCTTACTGCCGTGAAAGACGGCAAAAAAGTGATTTAAACTCGCTCATACGAACAGGAAAATATACGCGATATAAAATATCTTTCGCCGGGTTTTTACACCGCTACTTTTTGTCTCCCGTGCGAACGAGGGGTTTACGAACTCGACTCAACAAGAGACAAACACCAGAGCAAAGAAATGACAATATAAATGTAAATTAATATTTCATTTTCTCGACAGGGGATTGAACCCATAACCGTCGCGTTATGGTCACATCCTTGTTTCGCCATGACGGCCTCATTTATATATGAAATTTGTATTGAAAAGTAATTTTTTATATATTAATTATATGTTTCAGTAATTATATGTTGAGGCCAGTCGTTGCGCAGGGGCGCAAAGTGTGACTGTAAAACCGACTGGCTGTGGGTTCGATCCCCACTCGAGGAGATGAAATATTTCCTTAAATTTATATTTGCATTTGTGTCGAGAACAAGCGCAGCGTTGAGTTCTGCCACTCAACACGCAATGCCTCCAGAACTCGACAGAAAGTGGGGAACGGAGTGTCTTAACACTTGGTTCCCTCTGCCTACCCTGCAGTGTGCGGGATTATTTGATTTAATTAATTTGATTTAATTATATGTTGAAAAAAAGAAGAAAAATAATAATTCTTAGTTCATTTGTTATTAACAAATTTTTGTATCGTTCCACTTTGTGATGTCAGCGTCTTATTAATTAATTAATCAATTCGTAGACGACAGCGTAGCCACGTTCCGTTGCCATAAATATACGTACGACCACTTTGAGTGCTCGCAGCGTACCGACCGTAATGCAAGCGACTTTTTGTCTCTCGTCAGAACATTAGTAGGGAGTTCCATATGTTCGATTTCAGTCGCCGGGTGCTTGAAATGGAGGAGCGCGCGATAAAATTTAGTCGCGATTTAAAATCTCTTCCGTGTGAATGTATCCACGCGAATAACTACCTACTCTTTGTCGTTCTACAAAAAGTCGTCGTGCGAGCGAGACCTAAGAACTATGTCAGATACAAGTGCCTTGGCATATCAGTCCCTGGAGTCAGATCGCCCGGACGCCCAAGGAAGCGCTGGTTGGATGTCGTGATGCAGGAAAACTGCAAATGGTCTTACATTGTTGCCAGAGTGAAGAAATGAAAATAATAATTGATCCCTTCGACTGTGGATTAACCCACAACCGTTGCGTTACAGTCACAGCCTTGTGCCAGATGCACATACTTAATAACTGTATAATATATATTCCTGTATACTTAAGAAAATCAGTTAAAATCACACACACAATTACCTCAAAATAGTTGAAAGCTCAGGTCGGTCGGTTGCAGGGTCGTTCTAATCTTGAAATGGGATTAAATGGAGTGAACAGGATTGCAAATTGACCAAACATCTGGGTAAAATACTTGCATACAGTGGAGCACTGTAATTGAATAAATTTGCATAAAAATTGAAAATAATAATACGTCGACTTACCATTGCACGGGTGAATAATTTTATTAATTTAATATAAATTGTAACAAATGTATTAAATTTTCGACGTAGATTATTGAGAACGTATATATGGCTTAGTGGTCAGAGCGCTTAGACGCGTTGCAAAAGGCGCAGGTTCAGATCGTGTTACGTGTAAGATTTTTTAAAAAAATATTTTTTCCTAAGTGTGGAATAACATTTTAACATATTTGTTAACATACTGGGGATTCCTCGTACGTACTTTCACCAAATATGAGCCCCATATATATGGTCGGCCGTCTAGGTTAAAAAAGGATCAGATTAATAAAAAAAATTGATAATCTCAAATTCTCGAGCGCGTCAGATTAAGGTAGAGTAAGTTAGTTACATGCTAAATCGTGTATATTCCACTAATCTGACAATTTGAGAGTGACGTAAAGAAAGGGGAGGGCTACAAAGTTGTTGTTAAAAAAAACATTATCTCGACGTTCTTGAGCGTGGCTATTTTTTTTATTTTGGGGGGAATAATTCAAAGATTACGAAAATATACAATCTGACGAATTCCACAAGCTGAAGTAATAAAAATTGATCGATAAAGTTTAATGCAACTACGAGTTGCCTATATTCCTCTCAAATGATGAAATCGAGTCAGAGGAAGAATATTATGAATCTTCATCGTCAGAATCATAAAAAAATAATCATAAGACAATCAAATGAAAAAATTAACAGTTCTCAAAACAGAAGTTCAATTATTTTCTTGACCTTTTATTATATAATATTTTACTTTAAAACATAAGGCAAATATAGCATTTCGTCGTCTACCACTCTTCCTCGGCACGGCCTTACCTTCACTTGGGTGTTTGGAAAAATGCGCCATTTATTTCAGCTTGAAGCTTACTTGTTAAACATAGTTCCGGGTTTGATTTTTTTTATGGAAAAAGACAAGGCAAACGAGCACAAGTGATCACCGCCGCCTACGACACTGTGTAACACCAGAGGAGCTACAGGGTTGCCGGCGTTTAAAGTTGTATAGTTGTCCTTCTCTTAGACAGGATAAAGACCAATGTTGATGACACCCATATTGCCAAATTACACAAGTTAAAGTTAATCAATCGATGTTACAGGCATGGCATGGCCGAAAGGTCGATTTTTAATCTCAGTGAACCCTTTCATTATATAAAAGCACAAAAAAACTTCAATAGTGCTAGGTATAATATATTGAATTTAGTATGATGTCACATTATTTTTCTAATTATTCTCGGCAAGCCCTTCCATTTGATACCCATATTGCAGAAGTGCATAAATAATAACTATTCCGCCATCTTAGATGTTCCGCCATAATAGATTTCGACAAACGTTGCATTATTTTTCGAATTACTCTCAAGAAGCCCTTTCATTTGATATCCATATTGTAGAAGTAGACTAAAAATAACTATTCCGTCATCTTGAATGGTCCGACATATTGGATTTAGAATGACGTCACATTATTTTTCGAATTAGTCTCAACGAGCCCTTTCATTTGATACCCATATTATAAAAGTGCATTTTATATAACTATTCCGCCATCGTGAATGGTCCGCCATACGGTTGAAGATATCTACTTCAAAATTGAGCTCAAAGACTTCACCCGAACTAACATACATACATTGTAAGTTAAATAAAAGCTTTTAAAAAAAGATATTTTTATACATTTTCATAGTATTAGCTCAGTTATCTATCCCGATTTCCATAAAGTATTTACAAATATTTTGTAAGTAAAAGTAAATTCTTCTGGCAGGTAAGTGCAAAAAGTGTATCAAGCATTTATATAATATTTAGCATAATATATGCTTTAGCATAATTAAATTATATAAAATACAGCACCTTACAAAATTATCGCACTGCCCATTTCTCAAAGATAACATATAAATAGAAATAACAGATAAATACATTATTTACTTGCTTTCAACTATCAACCCACTCCTGTGCCTACTTATAATAGGTACTTTGCTTTATAATTCTTTCATTGATGATTTTAATATAGGGGTTCATTCTTCACTTTGAAATATTACTATCGCGACCAATATATGTCTTTGACTTTTCTTATAAAATATACAATCCTTCATTAAAAATATACAGTAAAGAAATAAAATACATATATATTTTCTATTTTATTTTTCGAAAGATTTATGTTGTTATTTACGTTAGCTTATCTTAGAATCTAACTAAACATTTAACATGAACATAGAACAATAATAACATGAAAATAGAACTGTCTATCGAGTTTTCTAATTTATGATGAGACAGACGAGGGTGTAGTTCTACATAAACTTGAGAAACAACTCCTCATTCTAGCAAAACGTCGATTTTTGAAAAGATAAGAATTTACAATAAAATAAAATAAAAATAAATCAGTTTCACGTTGTATCCCGAACACAGCAGGGTAGGCAGAGGGAACGACAAGACACACTCCGTTCCTCACTTGCTGCCGAATTCTGGAGACATTGCGTGTTGATTTGCAGAACTCAACGCCGTACTTTTGCCTCGACACCAGAGCGAAGAAATGAAAATATAAATTTTAGTATATATTTCATCTCCTCGAGTGGGGATCGAATCCACAACAAATCGGTTTTACAGTCACACTTTGTGCCCCTGCGCCACGACTGACCTGAAGAATTTAAAATTATAGAAATAAATTGTTTTGCAGAATATATCTTGAAATAAAAAAAAATGTTAGGTTAACACAGCACTACTAGCTCATCACCCTCCCATGTTTATATTTGAAGTGAACTAATGCGTACATGTAAACTGTTCAGCTGAATAAACGGCAATACAGATAATGTCATTTTGCAGCTTATCAACATCAATTCGCAACATAGACTATCAATAAAAAACATTGTTATGGGATTTAGATGTGTTTTAGTGTGAACTAGCGACCCGCTCACCACTACGCTCATTACAGCTACATAATTATTAATTTACTAATCTAAGTCACTTTCGTTTTCTAATAATAATATAATTAAAAAAAACAATATGTAAACCATATTGTAAAGTTTCAGTCAATTCAATATAACAATAAATTATAGCAGATTTAAATTTTCTTTAAAATGATATTTTTTATTTATTTGCAAATTAAAATAAAACACTAAAAGTTAAGGAAAGCTTGCGAAAATACAAGAGTGAAAACAACAATTAAATCGGTTCACCGGTTTTTAGACAAACAGACAAACAAATCAGGATTAAAATAAAATAAAAATAAATCAGCTTCAAGCTGTATCCCGCACACAGCAGGGTAGGCAGAGGGAACCTAGTGTTAAGACACTCCGTTCCCCACTTTCTGCCGAATTCTGCAGGCCTTGCGTGTTGAGTGGCAGAACTCAACGCCGCGCTTAACCTCGACACCAGAGCGAAGAAATGGAAATATAAATTTAAGTAAATATTTCATCTCCTCCAGTGGGGATCGAACCCACAACCAGTCGGTTTTACAGTGACACTTCGTGCCGCTGCGCCACGACTGGCCTCAAAATCATTGTTGTTGGTTCTATTTCATTAAATAAATGCCGCCGATTTCTTTTTTTTTGATAGGTCTTCCAGGTACAGACACCGATCCATTACGATTTTATTATAAGTATAGGTTTCGGCATTTTGTGACATACAAAACATTTATACTTAAAACAAAATTAAAATAAAACAACTTCTTCTTCTTCTTGTAAAATTATGAAAAACAGAGATTGTCAGTCTGTTCTATCTGTTCATCCGTTTTCCGTCATCCCTAATCGAAGACTAAAAAAAACAACGAAGTGGCGTTTTAGAAAAAAGGCCTAAGGGTGATGGGGACGTCGTCGTTTTCACATATGAAAATCAAAGATCTGAAACAAAAGCCAAACCAAATAAATAGAAATATGACTCGTTATTGTTTTTATTATAGAAATAAGAAAACCCTCCTGAGAAAAAAATGCTTTGAGGTGCTGCATACGATATACTTAATTTTGGTAGATTTTGTGTGTTACTAAATAACTAAACATTTTTAATAAGTAAATGTTTTATTTCATATTTATGTATTTCATAGCCATATTGCTATTAGAATAACTTTATTTTACTTAATTTTGATTATTAAAACAAGGCACTGACGTAAAATAAACTGTTCAAAGTAAAAGCAAACCTGAAATAGGAAAGCCGAATAAATTTTCAAAAAATGTGCACTTTACGCTTAGAATTTTAATTTTTCCTTTTAAATTTTCAAACGTTGTCTTATAAAAGCGAAGCCAGGTTTATGATTCAAAGAGATAGGCTTAATTGAAATGTAAAATTTTACCATTTTAAGTTTTATACCAGTATTTATTTATACCTTTAAGTTTGAAATGAACATCGTCAGTATTGAAAATTAAATTCTGAAACAACTTTTGAATTATTTGATCAGAGGAATCAAAAGATCAGAAATCAGAAAATCGGAGATATTAACTTACCTCATATCTGAAGTGGCAGCGGTTTGACAAATATTAGTGGAAAACCTATATGTAAATATTACTTTTTTGCGTTAAAAAAGTTTGTTGTCTGAGTTAATTATAGGTAGGTACATAGAATTAATTTGAATACTTACCTTTTAGCATTCCTCGGCTTAGTGATAGAACCCACAACTATCATGTGTATCATTAGACGGGGCCACAGAAGAGCCTTAATATATAATTTATTCATTAAGCCAATAATCTGTAAGGAACAAAAACTTAATGCTTACAAACATAAGAAAACACGTGCTTATGCTTTTAAAATTTAACCAGTTTTAAAATATAGCTATGTATTTAACACATTACTTGAAATAATGTTTATTCTATGTGTCTCAAAACATTAAGAGCCAAAATCGTAACCAACCTTACAATCAATAATGACTAAGTATATGATCATGTGCGGAGTAAAATATAAAATTTAAAGGAGCTTTTGAAAAAAAAATATATATTAAGGCATATTTGTTTATGCTTTGTGTAAATAGTATACCTGTATACTGAAAGTGTCAGCGAATCATTTACGGAAAAAGCATCCTGGGTAAAATATAACAAACCCATACCTAATGAAATTAATCAAGATGCCTCAACAGTTCGGACGTAGGATTTATTTTCATTTCACGATTTTTATCCGTATCTGTATTTCGTGTGATTACGATTGCGATTACGCATAGATACTAATAACGTAAACACTTACTCGCCAATACCTACAACTCGATTTCGGAATGAGACTTGTGCGGCGGTGTTCATTTGATAGGTTTATGCGTATGCGTGTGCGTACGTCGTCCTTACAAGTAGCGTTTTATTTTACTACGATAATTTAATTATTTATTTTGTTTGAAATAAAAATTTTGTTATTTTTGGGTATTTTTTTAATTGTATTAATTAGGCTTTTATAGAGTAGCTACAACTGTGGTTTTATTAAATGTGGTGCTGACACTTCCATCCTGTATAATAAATAGGCCCAAATCATATATAAACTGTTTACACAGAAAATAAACTGTTTACACAGATTAGGTCCGACCGTTCCACCGAGTATCAAATGTGAGTGACATGATAAAAAATGATGCTAATATATAAAATATTAAAAGCAACCATTCGCGAAGGCGTCCGATATGATAGGTGCTACCAGCGACGACCATTTTTTCAAGAATTTAATAACGAAAACAAAGAAGAGTTAATACTACTGAATACATGAACTACTATACTAAAAATTGTATAAGTAAATACATACACTGCAACATTTTATTCTTTAGAAAGCTTTTTGCTTGACTTTACAATGAAACATAAAAGGTATAGACAAAAGTATTAGGTAAAGGTATTAAGTATTATATTTTTATTTTTAGCTTCAAGTTCTATCCCTAGAGCCAGCCAGGGAGTAAGAAATGCCAAACTGTCATCAACCTCTTCATCCTCCGGGGGATAAGAGCAGCAGGAGGAGTCTTCAATTGATTTTCTAGAACAAAATATGGATAATGCTTGAGAAAGGTTACATAAAATGCATTTTATATAAGGCTAAACGTATAATTGAAAATAAAATTTGTAGTTTTGTAAATGTTACTGAGAAATATTAATATTTTAAATATTTGATTCAATCCTTTATTTCTTGTTAACATTTCTCACAGTTTTCATGGTATTCGATAGTGTGCAATGTCGATTACAAATCTATACAACTAAATTGGTAGACATCATCATTACAAAGGAAATAGAAACCCGTATCTTGTTATAAACAGGACCTGATTTTGGTATAACGCGGATGCAACTTGAAATATGTATTTCATTATCGACAATACGATTGTTATTTTATATGAGAATAATTTAATATATTTTTTTTAATTGGAGTATTTATTGTGAGATTGAGACAATATTTAGTTTAAAAACTTTATTACTTCAACAATTTTTAGTTGTATATATTAATCATTTGATCAAGGAATTATGTAAAAATATTCAGAATATATTTGTCTTCTTTCGCTAATAACATCTCGTTAAGTCTTTAATTATAAACTTAACGAGAAGTTATTAATGAAAGTTAGTATTTATTAGTAGAACATTGAGTTGATGCCCATTTGGTGATTATTTGATCATTTGGTGATAATTTCAAGTTATTACTTGAACCACATAAAAACGTGATGACCCAAAAAGCATACAATTTTTTTTACTGTGTATTTCTAAAGATTTCAAATCGACTAAAACAAATTGGTCAGATTAAAGCATAAGAGAGGAGAGGAGAGTATTGGCACAGGGGCACAAAGTGTGACTGTAAAATCATCTGGTTGTGGGTTTGATCCCCACTCGAGGAAATGAGATATTTATTTACATTTACATTTTCATTTCTTTGCTCTAGTGTCGAGGCAAAGTCGTCAAAGCAACTAAAATATATTGCTTAATACATATTGTTCGGACTAAAACATACTTATTGTTCGGATAATTTTGGAGTATCTAATAATTCCACATAGGCTACTGTATTAACAATTTGGAAGGCGATACTCTAGAGAAACAACGTGTTGAGACGTCAGAGATCAAATGTTATTATAATTTATATAACATATTAAAACTTACAACTTAATATTGACTCCCTTGCACTCCTAAATAAATTTATTTAGATATTGTGTGGCTTAGCTTGGGTTCTACGAAATAAATTTAACAGAGACTGTATCACAGGTATGCAAAAATTTCAAATTGAAATATTGTAATTTAGATGTATTTAATATAAAATAATTAAAACAATAATTTTAAAACTAACATTTATTAAGTTTATTTGCCTCATTTCTAATTTTTAATAATTTAATAATTTATGTGGAACTTATCTCTATCTATATATATAAAAGGACTTGTGCTGACTGACTGAGGTAAGACGCACGCAGAGCCGTAACCGCTGATGGTAGAAACGTGAAATTTGGGCAGATGTTTATTTTCATATTCTGGACATCCACTAAGAAGGGATTTTTAAAAATTTTAACCCTAAAGCAGGGGTTCCCAACCTTTTCTTTTATATCATTCTTGGTAGCAGGGACCACTATGCATGGAGGTATACTAAAAATTAACTGTGATAATTAAACAGAACCTTCGCCTCACCATCCCTAGTCATAAAATCAAAATTGTTCGCGGACCACTTCTAGGCTTCTGCGGACCACTGGTGGTCCGCGGACCACCGGTTGGGAACCATTGCCCTAAAGGAATGAAATAGGGGTTGAAAGTTTGTATGGATTTTTTTTTAAATCGGCACCGATTTTTATAAAATTTGAAATTCAGTCTTTTAAAAATATTTAATTGAACACGTGTTTCGTGTTTTTTTTAGAATTCACCCCTAATAAGCGGGCGAAGCCGCGCGCGCCCTCTAGTATCTTATAAAATAAGAACGCATTTCGTCTCTGTCTGGCCTTTCTAAGCGATCTTCTTCTAAACCACCCAACGGATTTTGATGCGGTTTTCACCATTAGGTAGAGTATTTCTCAGGGAAGGTTTATATATAGTTTATTATATGTATATTTTATTGTAATTTGACATAAATATGATAAATGTGCATAAAGTCCTACCCGTTGAGACACTTTCACGCATGCGCTGCTTTAATGGTAAGTCC
>JAATLQ010037872.1:39850-67581 GCA_013421005.1 Heliconius erato x Heliconius himera | reverse complement strand
TAAAAAATACTAACAAGTAAAGCTTATTACACTGTTCAAGAATATTTAGAGGATAAACATGTATGGAATTAATGTCTATTGAATGTGATGCAGGATAGCTGCCAGTTAATATAAGAAAATTATATATTATACCATTGACTTTGAAAAGAGCAACTGTTGAGTTTCTTGCCGGCTCTTCTCAGCAGAACTGCCTTCCGAACCGGTGGTAGCTTTTTATTTTTTGTTATATGTTCATTCGACGATTCAAAAGTACTTATAAGAGTTTATTTGAATAAAGAATATTTTGAATTTGAATTTGAATTTTATAAATTACAAGCTAATGAGCAGGAGTTTCCTAAAAGTGCGAATTTTAAACTTTATTGTACTACAAAATTGTTGTCCCTATTATTAATTAAGAAAAACATCACAACATTATATCTTATTATATATATCTAATAATATGTTTTCATAAATAAAATAAATTATTTTTATGTAAGTATCCAAAACCCAAAAAAAACATAAATATTTTAATGCACATTGCCTAATTGTGATAAATTTTTACGCCACGAGTTTCCAAACTTATAAAACACAAAGTAATTTCTCAGGTGGTAACTACTCGGGGAAGTGCGAAGTTACCGTTTGAGAGCACAATGAAAACTTTCTGAGGCCTATTATTACTTTGACTTCAACCGTGTTATATATTATGCTGTATGTGACTTTATATGTATGGACTTGCATTGGTTTTGTTATTAACTTAAATTTATTGAAGTTTATCGAGGCCAGTCGTGGCGCAGGCGCACAAAGTGTGACTGTAAAATCGACTGGTTGTGAGTTCGATCCCCACTCGAGGAGATGTAATATTTACTTACATTTATTCGCTCTGGTGTCGAGGCAGTTGAGTTCTGCCACTCAACACGCAAAGCATCCAGAAGTCGGCAGAAAGTGGGGAACGCAGTGTCGTAACACTAGGTTCCCTCTGCCTACCCTGCTGTGGGCGGGATACAGCGTGAAGCTGGTTTATTTTTGTTGTATGTATTGAAGTGTAGATATTTTATTAAATAAAAAGAAAGTTACTATGACCAGTCGTGGCGCAGTGGTACGAGCGTGCGACTTTAAACAGGACAGTTTGTATGTTCAATTCTCACTCGAAGAAATGAAATATTTAATATTTTCATTTTCTAACTCTGGCAACAAGGTAAATAGAGGCAGACAGGATTCATCGTAAAGTAGGGAACGGAGGTGTCTTAATGGGAACGTCTCAACACTAGGTTCCCAGGTTCCCTCTGTCTACCCTGTTTGGTGCGGAATACAGCGTGAAGCTAAAAACACACTAGAATAATACTAGGTTACTAGATATATTAAAGTAAAATCAAGAACCACGTTTGAACATTACCTTAAATCATTTCCCAGTTCGTTTTAAACGGTGTTTTCGTTTCCTTGGAAAAATCGTGTGAAGTCGAGTGGTAAAATTGAAATGATTAACGTAGCCATTACTCAAAAACAAGTAAAAAATTTTAAAAATACGCTACAGTGATCATTGGTTTGGTGAATATTTGGCATACATAATATATATATATATAGCAATGCCTTCAAAATTCAGCGGGAAGTGGGGAACGGAGTGATGTAACAATAGGTTCCCAGATTTTCTCTGTCTACGCTGCTATTGTGGAATACAGTGTGAAGATAAAAAAAGTAATTTATAGCAGCTGAACGTTTTTTTTCCGCATAGCAATGTAGAGAAAGAGAATTCAGTGTTAAATAACTCCGCCCACTTTCTCTATCTATCTATCTTCTATCTATATATATAAAAGGACTTGTGCTGACTGACTGAGGTAAGACGCACGCAGAGCCGTAACCGCTGATGGTAGAGACGTGAAATTTGGGCAGATGTTTATTTTCATATTCTGGACATCCACTAAGAAGGGAATTTGAAAAATTTTAACCCTAAAGGAATGAAATAGGGGTTGAAAGTTTGTATGGAATTTTTTTTAATCTGTACCGATTTTTATAAAATTTGAAATTCAGATTATTAAAAATATTTCATTGAACACGTGTTTCATGGTTTTTTAGAATTCACCTCCTAAGGGTTCAAATAAGGGGTTGAAAGTTTATATGGAAAAATCTTTAAATTGCCACCGATTTTTATAAAAATTTAAATTCAGACTGTTAAAAATATTTTATTGAACACGTGTTTCGTGGTTTTTTTAGAATTCACTCCTAATAAGCGGACGAAGCCGCGCGCGCCCTCTAGTATTATATAAACATTTTATATTGAGTAATTTTATAGTACTGTACCGTTAATCGAAGCAATGAGAGAGTAGCGTTCATTTCCCTTTTGTCGAGCTAGTGACATGCTACCTCTTCCATATCGTTGCTGTGCTGACTTAACTGAGACTTCCTAGACGTTAGTGCCGCTAGAGGCAGTGAGTTGCGTGACTCAAATATTATTTATTCATTGGGGTTTCAACTACCGCCAGAGGCGATCACAATAATATTTATTATAAGTCGCCCTTTTCGTTAGTGGGAGTTCATTTAAATATTTTACACTATTCTGTCATTATTAAGCCTTCGATTAGGGTACTTACCCTAATACATAAACATACTTATGTTTAATAAACGTCTTAATTACAGGTAAAACGTCAATATTTTAACATATTTAAAATAAACAATAAATAAAATTATTTACGAATACAAAAACTTAAACAACCATGCAAAAATTATTCCAAATATATTATTCATATATTATAATTAAGCGTATTAAAATTAAAAGTGGATAGTCATTTGCGAGTATTAAAATTTTGATACACTAATGAACACTGTACACGTGAATAATATGTAAAATTCCATTTAAGCCATACGCTTGTAGCCACAATACGACTCTTTAATTAGTACAACCTTAATGAAATTTCAGTAAATTTAAATGTTTGGCATCCATAAAGGATTTCAAAATGTCCCCGCAGATACATAATTACGTTATCTCTTAGACTATTTTGCATTAATTTCGGTTTGAGCGCTTAATTCTCTTCAGTTTAGTTTTGGTGATATTGTTTTTGGAAGCTCACATACGTTCAAAAAATAATTTAACAAGGGAAATCATGTGTAGGTATTGTTTTATAGCATATTTTAAATATATTTACAACATAACGCTTTTTCTCGCATCTCAGGATAGGAAGAGAATCTATAGGGTGGAAGTGTCAGCGCTCCTTTTACGGGAACATCATATAGGGTAAAATATTTTAAACCCATTCTTAAAGAAAATAATCAAGATACCTCAACAGTTCAGACGTAGGATTTTTTTCCATTTCACGATGTTTGTCCCTACCTGTATTTCGTGAGACGCAGTTACGCATAGATACCAATAACGTGAACACATATTACTACAAAAATACTACTAAAGGTTAATCAACTTTGAACTTTGCTGCAAATACCTATGAGTCGATTTCGCAGAGGCATATGCGGCGATTTTCCTTTGATAGGTTTATGTGTGCGTGCGTCGTTCTTGACAAGTGGCGTTTTATATTACAACAATCATTTTATTATTTATTTTGTTTAAAAAAAATCACTTTTTGGACTTTTAGGAAAAAATAATAATAATTGTATTAGACTTTTATAGAATAGTTAAAACTGTGGTTTCATTTAAAGTGGTGCTGACACTTCCACCCTGTATATTAAAATAAAAACACTCAGTTTAGTTCCACATCTTTCATCCAGTTTTCTATACATTGAGTTGTGAGTGGCGAGACTCAACGCCATATTTTGTTTTGTTAGAGCGGGGAAATAAAAGATTTTTTTTCTAATCTTTCCTTCGAGTGTGGATAGAATCATTTCTGTGATGAAACAACATTTCAGGCACTTTTTTTTTAAAAAGTTATTGAGCAGTCTGAGCAGCAGCAATGTATTTAGAAGCAAACCAATATAACAGAATTCATTCGAAAGATTAATTAACTCACATTACGAATATGTTCAAGTATGTTTACCTCTAAACTTTTGTTATTGTCAAAAATAGTTTATATTCTCTTTAAAATTTTGAATCATTTGATAATTCAAATTCTCGATAATGAGTTACACCAATGTTTTTTGATATCAGAATGTATAAAAATGGGTAACTCGAGAAAAAAGAATCTGTTTTTATTTTACTCTTATCTTTAAAGATGATTGAGATATTAAACATTAAAATACGGCAAAATCTGGTTAAACATATGACGTCATGCTGCGTCTTGTTAGTAGGCGCTTGCGAACACCTTCATACTTTGGCTCGTTTAGCTCTCGCTGTTTCGTTACAAATTAAATATTGTAGGGGCCCTACAGGGTCTCTAGGGGCTAGTCGTGGCACAGTCGGCAGCAGTTACAGTAGCACTCTTGTGGGATACAGGCGTGTGACAGTAACCGCGACAGATTGTGGGAAATGGAGTGTCTTAACACTCCCAACCACAGGCAGGCAAAGAGAAAAGTGGAGTATCGTAACTAGGCTCCCTTTGCCTACTATGCTACGTGTGGAATACAGCGTGAAGCGGAAATACGCCGCCCGATACTGCGTGAAGTCACGCAGCGTCTCGAAGGAAAGCGGTGAAAGTTTACAAAGCTGTAACGTTGGAAATCCTGGCCCGATTTTGATGAAACAAAAACGATTAATATTTGCACGACTGAGCGCATTAAATACAGTAATTGTTATAGTTAAAGTTTGACATGTTCGTGTGACTCATTCGAAATATTTCGTTACACTTCGAGTTTCGAATTAACTAGAGTTTACTGTATTAAGTATGTAAAATAATTAAAAAAAAACTTATCCTTTGTTTTGAAAGACAAATGGAGAGATAATCACGTTATTGTTAAAGTTATTTAAAAAAAAAACTGTTAAACGAAATTTACGAAAGTACAACGTACACAATATGTGCGTTGTACTTAAAAATAAACTTGTTTGTTATATATACAGGAATAATGAATTATGTATATTAAATTACAAAGACAAGTTGCTTTAGACAATACCTATAAGAGATAGTATGACAACATTTTCATTAAACTTATTTAAAAAAATAAACAAAACAAAATTGTCGTTAAACTAAATTTAAAATGTGTACTAAATCAAGTTACCTCCCTCACAATATTAATCATATACAAAAAAATTGTCAAGACAAAAAATGCAAAACGGCCATTGAAACTTCATCGTTCCTCGTTCTCCAGATTGTAATAAAAAACAACTCAAGTTAAGTTTTAATTCCTTGCTAGCTCACTCGTAGGTAAACAGAGGAAAGAACTTCCGGCGGGACACGCAACGAATAATGCGCCACAGATTATGTTGGCGGTAGATAACGTACAATGAAGACTAAAAATATATGTTTTTTATAAAAGTATTCTGCATTTTTAAGGTTTCGTTACCACCTTTTATGAAAAAAAGGAACCCTTATATGATTACTTTGCGTCTGTTTGTCTGTCTTTCAAGAGTCTTTATCTCAGGAACGCTTATCGATATCGTGTTGAAATTCAAACCATACACTCTCAGATCTCTTCTACATTTACTTTAAAAAAAGATATGGCTGTTTGAAGGGCATAAAAATTAATAGGGTACTTCTGGACTAAATTATGAAATTTAGCAGCTAGCATCTACAGGTGGTGCTAGTTCAGGAAAAAATTTGATACTATACATTTGTGATAAAATCCTAAAAAAAATAGCCTTAAAAGGGCTTTAAAGGGCCGATATAAGGGCTCTGGCTAAGCTAAGGTTGAATTTAAGGAAAAGATCAAGATTTTTGTACGGAATCCTCCTCTTGTCCGGTTTTTTATATATTTATAGATTCGTAATAACAGTAGCGGAGAAGATGCAATAAATATATAAAGTATCTATAAGTATGTATATATACTATAGTGTTCATCGTTTACGGTGTTTTCGAATTGTAAAGATTTCCAAATTAATTTTAGATTTTAAGTATATTCTTACAAGAACAACGTAATCATAACCGTACATCTTAGTTAGTTAATTATCAACATTTATCATTATTAACAAAAACACCTAAACTTATTATAATGATATCCAAACATATAAAGTTTTTAATATTAACGTGAAATAAAAAACCAATCAAAATGATCAAATATTGATATCCTACATCACCACAGATAAAATTTAAAAGCAGAACACAAATGCAAAAACCGAAAACAGAACAACCATCGTCCCAGTTTCATGTTTCAGGACGATAATTGAAAAACAAAAAAAAAAAACAAAAACCAATGTTCGTACATACTCTGTGGCTGTCAAAGTACGCTTACGCTTAGCATGAATCGTGGAAGTTTTTCACAATTTTTGGCGTAATCTTACAAAGGAGAAAAGTTTCGGAACTCATTAGACCGAAAGGAAATGTTTACAGAACACGTCTACCGTAAAATTTAATTTGATTCGGGTACCGCCCCGCCGCGCCGTTTTACAAAAGTATGTATGTGACAGAAGCATTCTTAGGTGAGCAGGCTTCAGCTCCAACACTTTAAAATTATTGGGACGGAAACGCGTTGTTGTTAATAGATGGGTGTAGGGTAGTGGGGAGTACATTTAACAATTTATTTCGATTCACCCCCTCGTGTGTCGTAATTTTTTCTTGAGATTGAAAATGTTATAGGTAGAAATTACGTGATTTGTTTGATACGGCTTGGAGTTTTCAATGAGTATTGAAGTAATAGTAAATGTATTGGATTTGTACAAATTAAAAAGTGTTTGTGTTTTGTACGCAAAAAATCCTTTAAGCTTATAAAATATTGTTCGCTGATAGTCATGAAATGAATCTAGTAACTTTTGTTTATAACTTTAAAAACATTAAAACTGTCGTCGCACATTGTGATAGCGTCTCACAGAAATCATTTTATTAATTTTTCCGCTAAAGGAAAGAGTGTCGGTTGGATTCCGCCATTTAACACATATTTTTTGAATTCGGTTCACTTTGCCTACCCTGTTATGCTAATCAAGCGTGAAAATAAAAATAAACACAATTAGTCCTTTTAACGTGACGTATTTGTATCAATAATAATTATGATCAATACATATTTTCTTATATAATAAATTTATAGAATTATAGTATAAGAATTAGTATATTCTAGAATATATTAAATAAAATATACGAAAGGGCGAAACAAAAAGCAAAATCAAAAACTTAATTTATAAATAAAAAAAATACTCATAACTCGTAAAAAATTTGTAAATTAAATAAAAATAAAAAGGAATATTATTGGGCAGCAAGTACTTGCATGCAGTATTTCAGGAGGATTGATATTGGTTCTTAATTATGAAATTCATCGAACCGTGCTTTGTGAAGTCAGCTGTATATAGAGTAGGGTATCGGGAGCCATAGCTGAATAAAGTTAGTACAAAAATGTTGATGACATAATTTTTGTGTTGTTTGGTTTTGTATATTAGACTAGTGTTCTGCTCGTGATTTCGCCTGCGTCAATTATATGATTATTGTTATTTAGTTACTTATTGTTTTGGCGAGTTTAAGTTAAAAAATATAGTTTATACGACGTAACATCACAAATCCTTGACTTTTGGTTTACATGTAGTCACAGTTCGCAAGGCTTAAGCTGAGCTTTAAATTTGTGTTACTGATAAGAGGATGTTTATAAATAAAATTTCTTCTTAGTAATCTTACAAAATCAAACTAATAATTTTTATTCTAGTCTGATGTGTCGTTTGAACTAATCCTGCTAATATTATAAATATGAAAGATTTCTTTGTTTTTTCATTCTTTATGGGGCCATGGCCTTCATAAAGCAAGCATGCACATGCTCGTTACACTTTTACGCAAAAGATACTGAATGGATTTAGATAAAACGTTATAGTAATATAACTTATTACATCAGAAAACACAAAGGCTACAATTTATGACAAAACAGATTTTGTACAATTTGTCTACAATACATGAAGCCACCTTTGGGTCGCTAGTAATAAACCTTTCCGTTATATTATCAAGAATAGCGTCGTGTCCACAATTTTTTACTTTTTTTTTTTGTTGGTCACATACATTTTTCCATTTTTATATAGTGGTGGTGCCAATTTTAACTTGTACTTCTAGGATTAAGTATGTGACGCTGCTATCAGTACGAGTATAAGAGGCACATGTCGGTTGTCAAAAAGCAGTAGAATTCGGCTTAGACCAAGCAAGGGATAAGTTTATAGCTGACGTAACACCGACACTAAATATGAACACTAATACAAATGTAAAGGCCCGGCTTAGGCTTCGCAGATTGGAAAATATATGCACTTTATATCTCAATGTTCTTGAACCACTCTGTCTTTTAGTTCATCTAATCTGTTTATGAGTTTAGTTTATTATTTTACTTAGAGTGAGAAACGTAATTATGTAATTATTTAATTCAAAACACTATACTTAGAGCAATACACTAACAGACAAAATTTACGACGATAACGTCACTTTATTTTATTATTTCCTTTTCTGAACCTATTCAATATTCATATATTTAGAGCTATATCGAAAAACGCTTCATTGACGTACAAAATTCTCCTCCACAAGTGAAACTATAAAAAAAGTTCGGTAATGTAACGGATATTCTGAAGTTATCTATTCGAGCGGAATGAATCCATCCAATAATACGAATAGGTATATATCTATGGCAGTAGTTGTACCTACTTGTACATCGATTGCTTCGCACAAAGAAAGGGCTCAGGAATTTAGATTAAAAATGATCCAAGTCAAGTGCAGTGTTACGTGAAATTCTGGCCGATATTAATTTATTCAACCCTGACTTACGACCTTGGTAGTTGGCTTTGTACGATTTCTAACTTTCGAAAGATCGGGTTTAGAGGCTTTTAAGTAATGAAAGGTTTTAAGATTCTAAAACTTTTCAGACTCTACTTTAATTTCAGATGCTCTCGGATTTTAGAAAGAATTTTCTTAATTATTAAAATTAGCTTCACGCTGTATCTCGCACATAGGGTAAGCAGAAGAAACCTCAGAACCTAGGGTTAACATATTCCGTTCCCCTCTTTCTGCCGGATTTTGGAGGTATTGTCTGTGTAACGCTGTTGCACAAAACGATAATAAATATTTCTTTTCCTCAAGTGGGATTGAACCTGCAATCTATTGCGTTCACAGTCGAACGCTTATGCCCACGTTCCACAACTAGTCTGAAAATTTTATATATAATTTGCAATATATTAACTGTTAACGTTATGTTTGTGGGTTCGACTCTCCTCGGAAGAATTAATTATTATATATATTGCTCCACTCTCGTAGTGAAACTCAACAGAGATTGTCTCGAATTCGGGTGGGCAGCGGAGTACGAAGTGTCTTAACTCTAGTGTCATTTCTGTCTTTTTGAAGAAAAAATAATACTTACATTTTTTCACGCAACATTACTGCAATGTGCGGACAAAATCGACGATCATACATAGTCAAATCACTTTTTTATTCATTTTGGGACTCTGACATAACCTAAATCATTCTGTATTTTCATACATGGAGGTAATGATAGTAGATACTTATTTGTTTAATTGTCTGCTAAACCTAATCTAGGCTTAGCAGTAACCTACTGAGGCGCAATGGCTTCTAGCTACATTAAAAATATGCACACTCTTAGATAATCTTTTTCCACAAGTAACCTAGTCAGGATAGCTTCGCCAAATAGAATACTCACATTATATAATAACACATTTAATATAGCAGCTTTAGATATTATTCCAATCCATTTCCACTTATAAACTACAAAGATATATATATATATATTTAGTTTCTGATATTTTTTTTAGAAATAACTGTTAAATCAGTTATTGATTTTTTTTATATTTTTTGTTTTTTTTTACTGTATTAAGTGTTTTAAAAGTTGTCGTTTCAAAGAATGACTTGTATTATGCTTTTCTTTCTTTTTACTACTTTTATTAAGCGTTTAAGTTAGCCTTGAAGTACGGTATACAATTTATTTTATAAATATAAATGCGAAGGTTGTAGATTCAATTCTTACTAGACAACTTCTACTAATCAAGTATAAGTACAAAGCGCGGCGTTGAGTTTTGCCACTCAACACGCAATGTATAGAATATTGGGATAAACTTTTTTTTAACACTAGTTACTTGCTTACCCCTGATATGACAGAGAAGTGTAAAGCTATAAAAAAATAACAAATCGAGGCGTTCCATTCTGCGACCATAGAAGTAATAATTTTATTACTGACATATTTTCAATACTCCAAAAATCGTATTACCCTAAAGTGCACAAACAACATCAAAAATCGATTCATCCTACCATAGCTACCTCCAAATCAGACAAAAGTGAAATTAAAGCCCTAAGCCCCCCTTCCCTCCTCCCCCTTTAGGGGTGGTCAGGGATAAAAACAATTAAAAAGCTATCTAATTCAAAACGGCCTGTATCCAGTCTGTCCCGATAACGTAATTGGAAAGTACGCTTAATAGGCTAATGGAGTTTCGTTGTAAGGTTTTACATTTATTCGCCAGAGTATTAAACACCGATGTCACTAACCCGAGATATGAGATAGAGCAAATTGAAAATTAAATGGCGATGTGACCTCATTTTAATATTTTGGTTTCGGCATCGTGTTATACAAATATCAATCATATATAAATTTACAAGTTTCTAATTAAGTTTCGTTCGTTGTTTACAACCGACTTAGTAGTTCTATTAAGTATATTTTAATAAGTCCTTACATGTGAAATATTTAATATTGCCACTTCCTCGCTTAGGTGGCAAAATCGCGGCGTTAAGTTTCGCCGCTCACCACGCAATGCATCCAGAATTCGGTGGAAGGTGGGGAACGGAGTGCCTTAATGAAAACTGAGTGTCTTAAAATTAGATTTCAAATATATATATGTCAGACGCAACTGCAAACTAGTCTTACGTTTAATTATCACTAATTACCAAGGAACGAATCGCTAGTATACTAGACATTAGTGGCATACTGTAATAGCTAAACGATCAGATAAAATAACAAAGGTCTCGCTGCATCTGACTTTTGGGCCATAATCTAAACGCAACGAAATCAAACATTCATTATGAATTTTGCTTAGTTGAACGCGCTAATGTCAGGAACTACTGATGGATTTTTTTTATTGGATAGTCTATTCATCCAGTTAATACATATATCGATCATGAGTATCGATTCGAATATGATTATAACCAACTATATCTGCGTATGAGTCATGTATCTTATATAACTCTTAGCTATGTCCATTTAACTATGGTGGAGAAGCCGCACATTAGATTTATATAATTTCCAAATAATAAGGGGTGCTTATGTAAACACGTTATATGAAATCAAGTCGCCCACTGTCCGCAATTATGGGAGAACAGGAGCAAACAATCGTTAACAGAAACCACTGTAGTGCCTCGGTCGAATAAATTATATTTAATTGCAAATAGAAATTTAAGTTAGATTCCATTAATGGGTTAATCTTTAATATACTCGTAGGTATCTTTATTTTCCTGTAAAATTAATATATTTTCTGTGAAAAGCAAAGATCTACGGTTAGATAAAGAAATGACATTATAAAATCTGAGGTAATCGGAATAGCTTTTAGCTTGTTTCTTTTTGTAAGCTAATTGTAATAAAAAATCTTTTGTATTACTTTTGGCCTGTCTTTATATAACTGATAATGAGGATTTCAGTCAATAACAATATCCAAGTTGCTAAGTATCATTGAGTTAAATAATATTATTTGGTGGTGGGCTTTTTAAGTTCTTCTGAAATTCGCAAAATGGAACATAACAATTAACAGTCCCGAGATCGCTTATTTAGCTGACTCTTCTCTCTCTATGGAAGCGTAAGCGCTCCTTCTACGGAAACAGCACATAGGGTAAAATATTTTAAGCCCATTCCTAAAGAAATTAATCAAGATACCGCAACAGTTTAGACATAGGATTTTTTTTCATTTCGCATGTTTATCAATACCTGTATTTCGTGTGACGCATAGATATCAAGAACGTAAATACATATTACTACAAAAATACTACTAAAGGTTAATCAACTTTGAGCTTTGTCACCAACACCTACGACTCTATTTCGGAATAAGGCGTATGCGGCGGTTTCCCTTTGATAGGTACATGTGTACGTGCGTCGTCCTCTTCAAATGGCGTCTTATTTTACAACGATAATTTATTATTATAGATATTTATTATTTAAATTGTTTAAAAAAAACACTTTCATTTTTGGGAAAAAAAAACATTTTTAAAAAGTAGTTACAACTGTGGTTTTATTTAAAGTGGTGTTGACAAAAACACTCTGTATAATTATATAATATTTAAAATTTTCTTATTACATTCTTTTTCTTACAAAAAATTAAATCGACCCATCATAGACCAAATGTGTACAAAAAATATGTTAGGTTGAATATTTTCATATAGTATTATATTTTTCCTTATATTATAAACATACCATTTTATGACCATCGTCGTAAATTATATGGTTTCTGTTAATGAGATCACTCAAATCTGTATTTTATTGTATTCTTATATATGTAAGTATATGACGTTGCTAGGACACTTGACCGTTGTGGCTCAGCGGCACAGCGTGTGGCTGCAAATGTGACGGTAGTGTTTCAATTTCCAGTCGGGGAAACTCTTCCAATTATCATTGGGCGGGCGCAACCTAACTGCGCCGTTATATCAGTAAAGTAATACATTAAATTACATTGTAAAGTAAGTAAGAATTTTACGATATATAGACAACTTACCTACACAAGCCTTTAGCATAATCAAATTAAAATAATCTGTTAGTGCTTAATGTATGAGAAATTAAAATGTAAATTATTATAGCATAATCTCATTTACAGTAGTACTTCTTATTCGCTTTTGAGCTTTTCAAAACTATGCTTTCAGAATAAAAATATTTGAACATAAAATAGACCCGTTGCTCTATTAAATAGAAGACCTAGTTTTACCTTCATGATGTGACGTAAAAAACATTTTTCTAACTTAGGATCCAAGAGGACTAGATTACAGATTACGTACGTTTATATCATATAAAAGGTGTATAAAATATACTGGGTACGTGTTTGAGTAATTGTAGGTAATATTCAGCTTGGCTGTGACTACCAATATAACACAGTTTTTTTCTAGATAATCTTTTTTGTAAGTAAAAAATAAACAGATATTTTACTGAAAACAGATATTTTACGTCATTTTTCGTTCTTTTTTTAACTCGTATTTACAATATTCGGATGCATTTCCTCAGCCTCATGCAATATTCGGTTCTCGAAAATTGAGCGGTACCTAGTGAACGGTGTGTCTTATTACTAGGTGGGCCTACTTCTGCTGATATGGGATACAGAGTAAAGCCAACGAAAAAGAAGACTAAAAAGTTTCATAATTTAGTCTACTTCAGTTACACGAAGAAAAGCTAAAGAAATATAAACTACTATTAGGCACTATTAGTCTTCTTACAAATGAAAGCTTTTCAGTATTATGAAAATGAAAGGGAAGAGAAAAATATTACCCGTAGTGAGATAAAAACATGTGGGGCATGTAATGACCAGAGTAAATAATGACTTTGTTTTGATACCGTGAGATATGCGATCGCTTCTTTAACATCGCATTGCGTTATATTGGTTTCCTATGGATTGTCTCCAGATTTACGATTTAATCTTGATTTTTGCTTGGTATGTTAGATTTTAGATAAGTAAGTATTATATTTAGATGTCTTTAGAAGTTTTTCTTTCTCCATAAGTAAAACACTCTCAAATTATTATTGAGGCCGTCGTGGCAAAGTACAGCATGTGACTGTTCGCGGTTCTAGGTTCAGTTCCCAGGTAGAATTATTGTTCTAGGTAGAATTATTTTTATTCCTTGATCTGTCAATAAGATAAAGCACTACTGTGAGTTTCGCCTTGCATCATACAATATCTCGAAAACAGGACGCTGCGAACCGGAAAGCTTAGTGTTAAGATACTACGTTCCCATTAAGACATTTCTGTTCTCCACTTTCCTCCGAAACCTGTAGGCATTGCGAGTCTAGTGGTGAAACTCAACGCCGCGCTTTGCCTCGTTACCAGAGCGATGAAATGAGAATATAAAATATTTTATTTTCTCGTGTGAGAATCGTACCCACAACGTGTCGCGGTGGCGTGTGAGTGGCGGAATTCAACATTGTATTTTTCTAACTGATAGAGAAAATGAAAATAATGCAAATCCTCAAGTACTAGGACCGACAACTATCACGTTTTTATCTGTAGAAATATTAAAAATATATTTAAAAGTCACTTCAATTTCTTACAAGACAGGCAATTTTTCCTATAACTGCTTTAGACAGTCGTCTCCGAGCAAAAGTAAATTAAATATGAATTTTCAGTATCACATATTGAAATATCGATAGAATTTTACAACTAAGTCGCAATCAGGGGCAGCTCAGTGTTGAAGTGAATCCAATCAAAGTTTCCTTCACTTAACGTGAGACGTTCTTATTATTGCAGCGCTCCAGAAATAACTCTTGAGATTGCTGTTTTTGCTTAGTCTTGTTTGAAGTAATTGCTATTTCTACATTAATAATGTGAAAAATTTATCTATTTATACTTGATTTTACGGTTGGATTTATTGGTTGTTGCTTTTCTGTTTTTTATCTGTTTTTGTTCTGTATATAGATACATATGTAAGTTATTATCTATATAGTATGGTACAAATTGTGATATGCACTAATATTATGTTGTTTATTCTCCATTTTTAAACCACTAAGAAATTATGCGTGTCAATGATATAATTATACATTAAGCAAAAATTATTAGATTTTAAACATTTTTCGTGAATATTATTACTTTACATAATCGAAATCTAATTATTTGTTTTATTGTTTTATAAATATATAAATTCTATAGGTTTATAAATGTCCACTAATTAATGAGGCCAGAGGAAATAAAATCAAATCAAATCAATGGAGATAAAAAAAATGGAGAATGGATTTAACACTAAATTCCCTCTACTTACCCTGCCGTGTGCAGGATACATCGTGAAGCTGATTTATACTAATTGATGATTCTATAGCATACAGTTCTAAAGATATAACATTTATTAATGAAACCTGATTATCTTAGAGAATTGGGCAAAAAATCTTTAATTTTAAGTATATCGTCAAGCTCAAGCTTTCCATAAAAAAAACTAAAATATACCTAAGTACAGTTATTGATTTCCGTAATAATTTCTTTATACCTTACATTTCCTTCACAACATTCCTATAAATAGAAGAACAAGAAAATGCGATTTCACAAACCATTGTTCAAGAATGTCGCCGATTATTCTAGGCATTTTTGTTCATTTGAGAAATCAATTCATCCGTAATCAAGAGAGCATCTCAATCTGCGAATCCAATCAAAGTTTCCTTCAACGAGACGGATTCTTGCAACTCGTCCAATGACCGGATTGCGCTTTGCACTGTGCTCAAATTGTTCAGCTCTTTTCTATTTCCTCTCGACGTCTCGTTGTGTTGTATTTGAGAAATGAAAATTATTTTGTCGTTGTACATTTATTATGTGTACTTATGTTTTGTGGGTTGTGATTTCTTGATCTAGTGGGAAAATATTTAATTTTGTACAGAATTGGTACTGGAGGAAAATTAAGTTACTAATCAGACCTCAGGAGCCCTAGAGGGCATATATGTATGAAGAAGCTATTGACAGTGGAATAAATAAGAATAAGAAATATACGATAGTAGCAGTGGGTGTAGGCACTTTGCTCTCTGCCTTTCCCGCCAAGGCTAACATGTCAAGATAAAAATGCAATTCAACCTATAATTATTCTTAAGCAGAGGCCGTCGTTTTGTAACGTCCGACTACAAACGCTACGGAAACGTTAAGAGTTTGATCCACTCGGGAGAATAAATTATTTTCATTTCATCGTTCTGGTAACAATACAATGAGCGGCGTTGAGGTCCGTAACTGAATAAGTAATGTATCGAGACTTGAGTGGAAGCCCGGGAACGGAGTGTCTTACATAGTTTTATTGAAACTAGGTTACCTCTGCGAGTCCTGCTAAATATAAGATATAACGTGAAGCTAAAAGAAAACACAAGCAACGCGTAAATTTTTTTAGGGTTCCTTACCTTATAAGAAAAATGGAACCCTCACAGTTCACGTGGAGGTATCACGTTGAAATTAATATCAAATATTTAGGCCTGCGTTCCCTTGGAGCTCAGAAAAAAGAAATAAAGAAAAAAATACAAACACGGAAGATTATATATATTTTGGTATAGCACAGAAGGGTTGACAATAGGAAGTTTAATGATATACGGAGCTGAGACGTGGACACTGGCAGTGCGGTTGGTCCACCATATTAAAATCGCTCAGCGTGCTATGGCTAATGGCTATGATTGGAGTATATATGTTGGTTATGTTATTATACGATTGATGTAATCCGATAGAGGACCAATGTTATCGACATAGTCTAGTGGGTTAACAGTCTAAAGTGACAGTGCGCTGGTCATATTTGTTGTACAACTAATGACCGTTGGGGTAAACGCGTTCTAAAGTGGAGACCACGCCTCGGCAAACGTAATAGCGTCCTCCGGCTAGATGAAGTGACGACGTTCGCAAAGTGACTGGCAACGGCTGGATGCGAAGAGGTGAAGACCAAGCGCGAGTGGACCAGGACAGGCTGATGATGATGATGATGATGAGAACATTTCAGTTTGTAAATTTTTATAAGTTTTATTTTCAGTTCCCTACAATCATAAAATTGATACGAAACCCAGTAGTTGATATCGACTTGCACTGGGCCGGTTTTATTTATACATTACAAACATTCAAACAACCAGCGTACTAATAGCTGATGTAGAACAATGACTTGTACAGGAATTAAAGCGTAAGGTCGTTTTGTTAGAAGATAAAAATTCTGGGCCATTTCAGTCTTACGGGCAATAAACATTACGGCAATTTAACGCAATGGCAATGGTTTTAGAAATGTTGTGGCTCGAAACAAATACAATGCTCATTTTTTGAGTTCCGTACCTAAAACCATGGACGTCTTTAAATCATTCTGTGTTATATTATTCTTTAATTCATATATTATTTCTTTTAGTATTTTTTTATTAAATAAAATATTTATTTACATTTATATTTTCATTTTTTCGCCCTGGTGTCGAGGCAATGCGCGGCGTTGAGTTTTGCCACTCAACACGCAACGCCTCCAGAACTCAGCGGAAAGTGGGGAACTGAGTGTTTTAACACTAGGTTCCCTCTGTCCACCCTCCTGTGTGACGGATACGGCGTGAAGCTGATTTTTTTTGTTAATAAATTGTAAGACAATAGTATCTATTAATAATAATTTAGCAGACATAGATGAATGTTATTAAAATATATGTTATACATTACGTGTATAATTTAAATAACTCTAGAAACCATTTAAAGCATATATATTTTCTAAATACGTAATGAACTCCCATATACATATGTACATACGACACGATCAATAAAACAACTAATTTCTCACAAACAATAAGGCGAAATTAGAAATGAGTTCGTGCGTGAAACAGCCATTTTGAATCGGATTTCGGAAAAGCGCGGCAAAGGGCGATCACAGATAAAGCCAAATGGCTCGATAATAATCGCTCTCTATTCGAACGGCAGATTACTATTTAATAAGTAGAAAATTGAATTCCATTTGTTTTTATTATATTGTATTTAATTATCGTTATATTGTTTCTTCCATTTTATTTGAGGTAAATATATATTGTGTAAAAATATGATCATGTACTAAGATATTTGATTATGTTATATCATATACAGAAAATATTTTATCATATAATTATACATATGTAGTAAGAACAGTAACAAATATATTATTATAAATTTGTTTATGACTGTATGTGTACGAGTATATTGCCTTTTATACTTTGTATAAAGTTCACTATTTCTGCTTAAGTTACAGTAAATAATATCTGAAAAGAAAAAATAATATTAATAGAAATTGGTTAAATCATAAAATATAAAAATAAATAAATCAGATTCATGCTATATTCCGCACACAGCAGGGTAGGCAGAGGGAACCTAGTGTTAAGACACACCGTTTCTCAGTTTCCGCCGATTTCTGGAAGCATTGCGTTTTAAGTAGCGGAACTCAACTTTGCCACGGCACCAAAGCGTACAAATGAAATATAAATATATGTAAATATTTAATTTCCTCGAGTGGGGATCGAACCCACAACCAGTCGATTTTACAGTCACACTTTGTGCCCCTGTGCCACGACTGGCCTCAAATAAAATATCAATATCATAAAAATAATACTAATATTTTTAATAATTTACAGTACATGTACAGTCGTTAGTAGCGTATATGACATGAAATTATTTCAAATATTGATATTTATTGCTTAGTGGTGTCGAAGCAATTCTATTATTTATACTTATTATTATATATTATTATATTATCATAATAATGTCTAATATAGACATTATCGTCACGCATCTAGGTGTTTGAGGAGGCCGGTCGTGGCGCAGCGGTACGAGGTGTGACTGCAAAACCGACTGGTTGTGGGTTCGATCCCCACTCGAGGAGATGAAATATTTACTTAAATTTATATTTCCACATTCAAATCAAATTTATATTTCCAACTAAGACAAAAAAACAACAATTTTTACTTAAACGTATGAAAAAAGGGAATATTTTAGTAATATAATAAAGGCTTTTTATGTTTGAAAACGATAGATAATGAAAGATCCTTCCCACTAGCGCTGCTCTGATATCTTTTCTAAAGTAAGGAGGCTGCTATGATAGCTAATATTTCCCGACTAAGACGCTATAAGATTATAGATAAGTGATGATCAAAGCTTTGTGCATATCTTATGAGTGATGAGTGATGAGTGATGATCTGAAGGATGGATAATAATTTCTTCGTGTATTATCATTTCTTAGTGTATAAGATTTTTTTACTTATTTAAATAGTGAAGCCTTTATTTCCACTTCCTCATTTTGGTAACGACAAAGCGTGTGTTGAGTTACTTGGCGAGCATAGTCTCGAAGATTGGGCAGTGTTAAACCACTGGGTACCGTATCCCTATGCCTACCGTATGCTGTATGCGGGATGTGATGTGAAGTTACAAAAAAAAGATAAGTGTAAGAAAAAAGAGTTTCAATATTTAAGTTAATTTTCAATATTAATAAATTTCATTTTGTTAAAATTTATTTACATATATATTTATATGTATTAAAATTATATATACCTTCATGCTGCATTCCATGCATAACAGAGTAGGGGAACCTGGGAACCTAGTGTTAGAATAGACACTCCGCTCCATCTTCGACACTCCAGTTTCCCACTTTCTGCCGAAATCTAGAGACATCGCACGTTGAGCCCCGTTTTGTCGTGCAAAAGATTATCTTCTATAAACAAAAAATATGATCACAAACCATCAAATATATATTATATTTTATAGTTTTGCGATTAACTTATGTACTTACTTATTTTTTTGACATTAAATAAATTTAATTTATATTTTATAACGAAATCATCAAAAATCGATTTTCTTTCGTTGACGTGGCGAAACTTGAAGTTTATATTTTTCTGAACTAATTGGTTCGTGTCTGATAAACGGTGCCCACTGCACGCGATTTGTTCGGTTGCAGGTTCACATTTAATACGAGAAAATAAACTTTTTCTATACGAAGAAACAAAACAAAAAATACCAACTGCATAATACTGACAAGAAAAAACAAGTTCAATATTTCGTTAGAATTAACAGTCGGGGATCGGGTCCAATTTAAATTTACATGGCTAATTTTAAAGATTCAAATAGCTGAAGAGAGATTCAAATCTAGAAACTAGAGGTTTTATGCTAAAAATCTTAGTAAGTACTTTGGGGATGAAATGTAGACAGTAGTAGGTACATTATATAGGACTAACAGTTTCTCGTGTATATAGCAGGGAGGTAGAAGGAAATATAGGAACACTGGCTTTATGTTGTTAAAACGAGAAAATCAATATAATTCGTTCTACCAAATGGGAATCGAACCCAAAATCGTCACTGTAAACGTACAGTCAGACGTGTTTACTTCTAAGTTTCTATCATAATATGATAGAATAAATATTATCAAAATATGTGTGGCGTTATATTTGCAAAGCAGTAAGGACAGTTTGATAGTCCATCTGAAGTTTTCTCATAATTGCGACGCTATGGCACTTGTTCAATTAGTTCAGAACACTCTATACCGTGGACGAAGTTCCAACGACTGCCCATTATAAAGTCTTTAAGAGACGAGATAAAATTTAATTTCAATATCTTCAATCCGACATTAGAGAGACTTACTTTACTTAGTGATAGCAGATTTATGTCGTACTAAAATATTTTCATATTTAAGTTGATTACTATCGCTTTAAAAGTTCCGTTTTACTCGTTTTATGTTTTTCAAATATTTAATGTAGCAACATTTAATGTATATTTTTTTTCACTTACTTTATCGTTAAAAATGATTATAGATAGTCTCGTATAAAATTGAACGTACAAACCTTCAAACACATACAAATAGGTGATCAAAACGACACAAAAATAGCATCATCGATAATTTTATAAAAAATAAATCAGCTTCACGATGTATCCTGCTCACAGCAGGGTAGGCAGAGGAAACATAGTGTTAAGACACTATTGTGTGTTGAGTGGCAGAACTCAACGCCGCGCTTTGCCTCGACACCAGAAAGAAGAAATGGTACTCGTAATATAAATTTAAGTAAATATTTCATTTCATCTCCTTGAGTGGGGATCGAACCCACAACCAGTCGGTTTTACAGTCACACTTTGTGACTGGCCTGAGAGATAAAAAATTAAATATATTTATATGTATCTGTAATATTGTATGTAACTGAAAACATTCTTCATTGGATTAGAGATTATGGGTCAAACCTGTATAATAAAGCTTAGAGTCAGCGCTTCTTTGACGGGAACAGCATATATGCAATATTTTAAACAAATTAATTCAGAATTTAAAAAATCCCTTTTTTTTCATTTCACGATATTTATCTATCACGATGATATCCTGTATTTCGTGTTATTTGCTGGCACGTATTTGTATGTGTTTGTTAGATCAATTTAAGAGTAGACAGTTTCTACATACGTTACACAGCAAATTATTGATGCAATTATGAACCTTTACAAAAAATATTTTAAGAGATTTAAAAAAGATTATTTTTAAGTTATTGTCCATAAATTAACGTAAACAAAAAAATTAAATCATCTATCATTATTTGTGTTAAATATTTAAAAGATAAAAAAAAACCACTCCACACAATTATTACCCCTAATGATCAAACTTTTAGATCACCGCAACCGTCTGGCGCGAAGTCTAAATAAACCCATCCGAATACCTTTGAACTTCACTAAGAACAACTGTCGCAATGCAAACTCGAGGCGGCAAAATTTAATCGGACTAACGAAGTTTTCGTTTGAAAAAAGTTCCAAAGAATAAACAAGATGGCCGGCTATTGAAATTACCAAGTAATTTAATAAAGCGGACGATAACTAACAAGCGAGTCCCTGCGGTGGCTAGATAAAGGAAATAAGTTTAACGAGAAAACTTCGCGCTATCTCCTGTGCGCGACGCGCGACGTAGCGGCGTAGCGGCGTAGCGCCCGTGTCACACTTTTATTTTTTTGAACGGAATTGAGATTTTTTTTGTGTTTTTTGGCTTTTTTTATTAAGTTTACAGGTGAATTCTTTAAGTGATGTCGTCAAGTCAGTTAATGTGGTTGTGAAAATGTGTACAATCAATGTGCGACGTTGGGTTAAATCGCAAATGTAATATCTTTAAATAGGCGTAAAGCAAATTCATGCTTACAAAGCAGAGTAGATAGAGGGAAAGACATTTCGTTCTTAACTTACTCAATGCATATTTTTTAATTGAGGAATTGTTGGGTAAGTAGCGGAGCTCTATACCGCGGGATAGAACGGGAAACTAAATAAATTTAAATATAATGATTCCCTCGAGTAGGTTTTGAACTCACAACCGTTGCGTTTACAGTCAGGAGCTGTCCCGCTGCGTCACGATCAATGCGCCTTGACGAAATGATAATCATTGTTTATATATTTGATTTGGAAATGCGGATTGCCGTGTATATAAGTGTACGTTTGAATTTTTTGAAGTGATTGTTCGATGAAGCTATAATAGTATTAGAATTTAAATAATGTTAGATTAGACGTCAGAATAATTAGACCGTTGTTACTGTTAACGCGACGGTTGTGGGTTCGTTTCCATCTAGATCATTTATATTTCATTATTTAGACT
The DNA here is from genome assembly GCA_013421005.1 of Heliconius erato x Heliconius himera. NCBI lineage: Eukaryota > Metazoa > Arthropoda > Insecta > Lepidoptera > Nymphalidae > Heliconius > Heliconius erato x Heliconius himera. The sequence goes on along the minus strand of JAATLQ010037872.1, from coordinate 45,403 downwards.
TCATTTTCTCGCTCTGGTTAGAGGACAAAGCGCGGCATTCACTGCCTGTCAACTCACAATGTCACGAAAATTGAAGAGAAGAGTGTCACAACACTTTGCCACACGCTGCCTTTGCCTCCTGTGTGTGGGATTGTTTACGAAAAAAAAAAAGGTTAACTAAATTCTTGGTCTATCCAATTGCCATTTGTTTTTGGGTAAACTATCAAAACGCTGCTCAAATTATCCGTCAGAACATGATAGTACTTCTGCACAGTAACCTCTTGGTAACTTGTCTGGCATAAACTTTAGCATACTGTTGTTTGAAAGCTGTAGTGAGATCTGGTAGACGATGATAATTGCCTTTTAGATGGAAAGGTAAAGTTTTATACAATATTAAATAATATACAGAAAATGGCATGTATTTATAGGAGGTTAGAGCAAATAAAAGTCTTAGTTCAGTTTTAAAGAATTGATTTATTTCGAGAAACACTCGAGAGGCTGCTCATCTCTAAAGCAAAAATTTAAATATATACTAATCATAAAATATTATATTTTTATCTGTAATAGTCAATCAACGATTTAAAACTAATAAGTAATAGATGAAATAACTATTTCTAATGTTTAGTTGATATTCCGTTGCGCGGCGTTGAGTTCTGCCACTCAACACGCAATGCCTCCAGAATCCGGCAGAAAGTGGGGAACGGAGTGTCTTAACACTAGGTTCCCTCTGCCTGCCCTGCTGTGTGCGGGATACAGCGTGAAGCTAATTTAATTTTAATTTTTAGTTGATATTCCAACGGCAATAATAACTTACTGTAAATTTTGAATTTAAAAACCGTCGGTGCGAGCGTAGCGTCTGAATTGAAACTCGATGGTTGTGAGTTCGAATTCCACTCGGGTGAATTAATTATTTTCATGTTCTTGTTCTCATACAAGCCAAAGCGCAGTGAACGCGTTACTTAACACTCAGGTAACCTATCTACCATTATCTAATATGAAAAACTTTAATTATCTCACATTACCGTACTAAATTTACTGAGATAAACATATTCAAGAAATGCTGTAGTATGTGGTACAAGCGCGTTAGCTAGCTGTCTCAAAGTATTGAGTGTTACAAAAGTTATCCTAGTTAAGATGCCATAAATTATGAACTTAGTTGAGTTTCGCGTTAATAATAAATAGTTTGCGAGACTCCCAACTTGAAACGTACCCGTACGTACGCGACTTGGGAGGTTTTAATAATAATAATGTCACTTTTACACTCGGCTACAGTCAGATGTGGCTGCTTCCATTAAGACTGACTCAGTAGATTAACATCTTGAGACCAGTCGTGGCGCAGTGGCCCAAGTGTGCTCGAGGAAATGAAATATTTGGTGTTTTCATTTCCTCGAAGTTGAGTTAACTTAATTTCACGCTGTGTGTTCCCTAGTGGTGTAGTCAGAGAGTACGGACACCAAACGTTACGGTCTCTACATACCTCTTTCGCCTCGTTCACTATCTTCTACCTCTTCATAAGTGCCCTCCAGGGATCCTCATGCTTTTTACGTGGAGTTTTTTAGTTTCCACTTACCTCTTTACCGTCTCTTGTCGTCTGTATTTTTGAGAAATAAAGAGTTTTACGTGTAGTCATTTAAACATTCTTTATTCAATTGGGTCATAATAAACCTTTTTGAATAGTCAAATTACATAATAGTTAGACACTCACACATACACACAATAGAGCTTTAAGAAGAGGACTAAACTAAAAAAAAAAGATAAAATAAATACAGCTTTTCTTATATAAGACAGTTCTCCCTAGTTGTTTTTGGTATGGCCATGTATTCTCTTAAGAAATAGTGTGAAAATGTTACTTCGCTTTCTCTTTGAAGCACAACGTTGCTGTTTCTTGTTGCCAGAAAGTAAAGGTACTCATTTTATCATATAATTTGAACGAATAAGTAAGAAAATTGTACAAATTTATATACCGTGAAGAGTTAATTCTTTTCTTTTTTATTATTAAAATTTTCTTTATATTATAAAAAATAATTTTTCTTTTTGTCGATCTCGGAATACTCTATGAATGAGTCCAATTCACCAGATTTCACGTGTAAAGTCAAAAGTAGCCGTGTATAGTAATATTAACACATTGTTTCTTTACACTGCATATTTGGCAACCGTACAATTTTCCTCGCAATTAAGAATATATTCTAACATTTCTTTGGACTTGCATATAAAAGTTTCGTTTGAAACTTTTATTTGTTTTTGTCTTTTGTTTAAAGTTTCCCCGTTTCGCTTTGCGGGGTGTTGGCGACGCGTTAAAATTAACGACGCGGGCAGCCGAGTAAACCTACGTACTAATAAAAATGGTCCAAATGCGAAAAATCTATTAAATTTTCAATGTTAGCTTTAGAAACACGCTGTATATATGTACCTTGAGGGAACTAAAAGCTTTGGAGTTTATATTGGGTGTTTGTTTTGCTGTGAATGTAATAGTGTTTCTTTTTAATTTTTATTTTTTGCATCGGTGGTTAGTATTATTGAATGTTGGTTTTTCTTTTCTGTTTAGTTTAAAATTTTTATTAATGTAGAGTCTATTGAAAGGTATTAGAATTATAAAAGAGTCGAACGAAGACAAAGCAAAACATATTTATTAATATATAGTTACATATTTTTACATTATTTATATTATAACGAAAATAAAAATATGGCAGAATCGGGGGCGGGAATTCGAAATTGGTTCGGTAAAAATTAAATTATAGTGATAAAATATATAAAAAATATATTTTTATAATTTAAATTACACGTTCAATATCAGCAATATCTTTAATACAGTCAGCAGAAGTATTATTTTTATTCATCTAATATTTCTCCCTTTTCAAGTTAGTTAAAAAGAATTCAAAAGTCAAACGTCCCTTAAAGTTTCTTTGTGAAATTTGCGAGCAAATATGATTCAAAGCGGAGTTGACGATATTCCCGGATCTAAACATTTCGGCAAATTTTGTTGGAATGGCGTTATTTGGACAAATATTTTGCTTGAAAATTGCAATTATTTTATTTTGTTTGTTCGTCTTTGACATCTTTTACTTTGTTGAGGAGAGTTCGGATAAACGATTTAAAAGTTTGCCTTTTTAAGTTTGTTAACTTATTTTCTTTTAAATAAAAGTTAAAATCAGCTTCACGCTGTATCCCGCACACAGCAGGATAGGGAAAAGGAACCTATTGCTAAGACACTCCGTTTCACACTTTCCGTTGAATTCCGGAGGCATTGCGGGGTGAGTGGCGGAACTCAACGGAATAAAAGGAATTATAAATTTGAATAAATATTTAATTTCCTCGGGTGGGGACCGTGTGCTTTGTTACGCTTTATTTATTTAATTATTATTGACTGTCGGACGTCCACATGCGATTATTGTAGTTGTCAGTGGCAGTAAACGCGATGGTCGTGAGTTTGATTCCCACTCGGGTAAATTAATTATTTTATATTATAATTTCTTCGTTTTAGTAACAAGAACAACAACGCGTCGTTGAGTTCCGCCACTTAACACGTAATGTCTCGAAAATTTTGTAGTTTGTGGGGAACGAAGTGTCTACACTCGGTTCTTTTTACTAAAACAAAATACAATAATGAACTGATATTCAAAACTGCCTAGTAAAATCTTTAAAACAGTGAAGATCTAGGAAAATTTAAATTATTTTATATATTTATTGTGAATACAGCCTGTAGGTTGAATCATACAATTTTTCTTCCAAATGTAATCAAATTGATATTTATAAAAATATTTTCGATTTCGCCATCGGAAGACCTAGACTGAAATATACTCTGAAATGTGCTGAAAATACTCTGAACGCACGGAATATTGAATTACTTAGTATATGATACTGCATTGTTAGTTCCTTGCTTATAAAATGAAGCAGCCGGAAATATCAGTTGCACAATTTCTCAATTGATTCCTAAAAGATACTCTATTCCAATTATAATTATTATATGTGGACGTTCGGGACTCGAACTCGCATCTTGTATATACCGTTCAAGTACTCGTCTCAAATTAAGCCATACGTTGTTATCACGAGTTAGTTCCTAAATATTATAATCTTATTTTATACAGTATTATTTATCTTATTTATATTTTACTTTATTTATTTACTACTACATATATACTTTACTTTTTATTGAGGCCAGTCGTGGCGCAGCGGCACGAGGTGTGACTGTAAAACCGACTGGTTGTGGGTTCGATCCCCACTCGAGGAGATGAAATATTTACTTAGATTTATATTTCCATTTCTTCGCTCTGGTGTCGAGGTTAAGCGCGGCGTTGAGTTCTGCCACTCAACACGCAATGCCTCCTAAAGAATTCGGCAGAAAGTGGGGAACGGAGTGTCTTAACACTAGGTTCCCTCTGCCTACCCTGCTGTGTGCGGGATACAGCGTGAAGCTGATTATTTATTTATTATTATTATATTTTACTACTTATTTTTTACTGGTAGCATATCTGTAAGGCTTACAATTTTCCAAAAACAAATTATATGTTATTTTTTCTTATATATTTTTTTCTAAGCGTAATTTTCTAATATTAACAGTACGATAAATATCATATTGCTTCTTTTAACTGTTGAAACAGAATTAGAATTTCTACAGTTCTTTCTAACTTAAAACTAAAGGTCATAAGGTAATAAGTAGTCGAATGAACACAGTATTTGTAGCTTAAACATTTTTATTTCTATTAAATAATAATATTGATGCCATAGTGGCACAGTGACAAAGAGAGGGTTGTGTGTGCTATCGTCACTCGAGGGGAACTTAGATTAGTAGTAGAGCGTCCATTTCCTCAATTTGGCAAGACAGATCACTCTAGAATACCGGCTGAAAGTTAAGAACGGTCTATTTTAAGTCTTGGTTCCCTGCCTAGTTTGCCATATACGGGATAAAGACTAAAGCTAACAAAGAAAAGCAATTTTAATTTGCTATTCTACCTGATTTATAAGTACCTAATTGTGTTGAAAACAATATCTTTTGTATAACTAATAAAAAATGAAAATATTTCTTAAATTCTACAAATTTAACCAAAATAACCCATAATAATTAAATAAATGACTAACGACAAAATGAAGATCCTCATACACACCCAGCTCTACCAACCTCCATACATTTTGGCATATTAATTTTGTCTATAGTTTAACAAGACTGTATTAGCGTAATGAGCACACACTAGACTCGAACGCGCCGCGACTAATTGATCAAGTTGCAGGTGTGAGCCTTGTACATTAGACCTTATTATTATATTGTGCTCTTCCTGTATGGAGGATACACCTCCTCCTGTTGAGTGGATTCGGGAAAATGTAGTGGATTTTTGTAAAAATAGCTTCACGCTGTATCCCGCACACATCAGGGTAGGCAGAGGGAACCTAGTGTTAAGACACTCCGTTCCCCACTTTCTGCCGAATTCTGGAGGCATTGCGTGTTGAGTGGCAGAACTCAACGCCGCGCTTAACCTCGACACCAGAGCGAAGAAATGGAAATATAAATTTAAGTAAATATTTCATCTCCTCGAGTGGGGATCGAACCCACAACCAGTCGGTTTTGCAGTCACACCTCGT